>JASDQU010502752.1:100846-111183 GCA_032191745.1 Picea mariana | reverse complement strand
CACTTTTTATAAATCCTTCCCTCTGTAATCAGCTTCTATCTTGCCTCTTCTCCATGGATTTCCATTGCCGAAACACTCGTATTACTTGCTTGACCATTTGACTCCATGCCCAATGGACTACTTTTCGGTCCAACCCATCAACCCTAAAAACCCAAAACTTTATGTTACCCACATATCTGCCCACTGTTAAGCCTATTGAATATCTTGTTGTGACATATTTTCGAGAGATCCCTCTCGGGTTGGAAGGGGAAGTCTCCAATCAAAAGTGGTTCGAGGTTATCTCAGAATTTATTTGCATGCAACCCAAGTCAAGTCCGAGTGACAAAATTTATTTCATTTAAAATGTGCTAAGCATTGGCTCTATTATAGCCTAGAACCAACTCTTGTGACAACATTGTCGACAACCCTAGTTGTTTAACAACCTTAGCTAAGATGAATTCCTTATGGATGCCGCTATCAACAATGAAATGCAACGAGGTCCCATTCACCCACATATGTGAATGGAAGAGGCACTCCCCCTATTCAAGATATATTGGTTCTTATGGTTGAATTGTTGAGGCCGTGACAGTAGCAGTGTGGTATGAGACAATGATCTGTCTATTTTCATTATTTTCTGGATCAAATTCCGAATCAGGGTTCGACTCCTTGTCTTTGACCTCGCCCACCAACAACGACATTCATCGGTGTTGTGGCAGGGGATTTTGTGGAAGTCACACCACTTCCCAATGTCATTCTTCATCTTTCCTTTACCCTTCTTTTCCTGTGTCTTGGACTGGTTGTCGGGAGGCTGTTGGTTTGGGTCGTCTTTATCATGCTTTGGTTGTTGCGGATTTGTAAACTCCCATTTGTTCTGGTGTTTAAATGTTTGCTCAATTTTGACAACATATCGATAGGAAACTCCCAATGATGAGATGTTTAGGAAATCCATTTCGGTTTGGATGTACCTATGTAGATCCCCATGGTATTTTAGAACCAGATGTCTCTTGGAGTATTTGATATCCAACTTGGTGCGCAAGGTATGGAAAGTATTTTTGAACTCCAAAATTGTTTGGCTCTTCTCTTGTTGCAGTGTGTTCCATCTCATGTAATAGTATTCATAGTTATCAAAAAGGTAATATTGTTCCTTGACCGCATCCACAAAAAAATACAAAATGGGATCGGCCCCATATATTCCAGATTCCTCTATGGAAATTTTCTCCCAGTAAGTTTTCCACCAATGTTTGACATGGGGGAGAGCCTTGATGAGTGCGAAGGTAATCTTTTCTCTGTCGGAAAAATTTTGAACATAGAAATAACCTTCTAGCATATTTAACCATTTTTCTAAGGCATTCGCATCTATCTGACCTTCAAATATGAGAATATCAAAATTAACTTGTAGCTTTAAGGGATAAGTTCTTACAAAGTGGTCTCTCGATGAAGATGTGTCTGTTGCTATCGGAAGGCGTTAAAGGATGTGGGAAAAATTCTCCATCATTTCGTCCCTCTGTCGCGTGAGAGCTTGCTCAAGCAACATGTTAATAGAATCTCTTTCTCCATCGTTTTTGTTTTATTCCACCATGGAGGGTTTCTTGGGCATGTGAGAGAGATTTTCCTCAAGAGAGACAAGCTCGAGACCTAACTTTCAATACTCAGACGTTTTCGGGGACATGCACTGAAAAACAATCAAGAGTAGCTTGCTCTGATACCACTGATCTGGATTATTTTCAGAATGAAATGAAAGCATAGATATTACAATGAAATACACATAAATATTTCCAAAAACAGATATATACAACAATAGATGATTTCTATTACTGAAAGAAATGTACAAAGACTGTAAAAATATAGAGTGGAAGACTCACTAGAATGGTGGAATCTTTATCTTTGGGAAGAGATGTGATGGCTACACTTATTCACTAGAAGATGAGTACAATGAGGCTCTGAAGGCCTTTTTTTTATAAACATGAATTCCAAAACCCTAGACATCCAAAAACCTAACCCTAGGAGATGAAGCGCCAAAATTCATGTTGGCCCTGTTGGGGTAAGTTAGTACATCAACTTCCCAGGGTCGTAACATTTGCATACGATATACGTTTTAGGTGTGTGCTAGCCCGTTGGAAAGGTATTTTAGATAAATACACATTATGCCATCAAACTTGGACTTTGTCTGTAGTTTGACTGTGGAAGGACAAGAAAACATTGTTTAGGGCCCCAAAATGGCCCTGGAAGTACAGAAAGATGTACTGACATGAAGAATTCCAAAATAAACCAGTTGGAATAGGTGGTCAGCCACCATTATCCACCTGGATATTGTGTAGGTCTTCAGGATAGCCTTGTAAGTGTAGCACCCACAATTACAAATAAATTTCCCCATTACAGAGAAACGCGTTGAACTGGAAACTGTCAAGATGAGCCAGTTGGAATTTGGAACATGTGGACCACCAATATCCACCTAGATCAGGTTAAGTCATAAGTTTATTATTGTAACCAATTTTAAAATTATATTTATAGAGAAACATAAGAAATAAGAAGGATTTTTTGGGGGAGGTATTTTTATAGGACAATTTTGTAAATATTCTTTTTGAAATTCTAATTAATATTGAGAAGCCAATCATTGGCCAAGAATTTTATCACTGGAGAAATATAATGTCCCAAAATTATAATAAAGATAAATCCATAAATTATCCAATATTTTATAATCATTCAAATTTCATTTGTAATTTAGGAAACCTTAATGAAATTAATCAACTCATGAGAGAGGTGAAGAACTTACCTATGTTGAAGAAACCAATTTACCAACAATCCAATGAGTTTGTAAACGTAGCCATACCTTGATCCTTGACCTAGAAAACTGCAACGTGACAAAGTGGGGGACAACCCTCCACCCAACCATAGACCTTTCTACTCTAATCTCCAGTAGCAGGTCACCTCCGAGCCCTCAATCAACTACCCATCCAACAATTCTTGCCTTGTTCTCAGCCAATAAAAGATGTCATTTTCTCATCCCTTTCCCTCTTTATATAGATTCCATCCTTGTTAAAAAACCCAATCCCTGGGGTCCAATATTTAATTATTTATTATACTTTAGGGTTTCTCCATTAATCATCGTTAATTATTTTACCGCTCTTTAATTACATGAATATCCATAATAAATACTTATTATGACCCCCTTTTAGGTTAATTATTTTATACTTCTTTATTATTATTTAATCCTATAAGTATTTATTATGACTGTTTTTAGGAGAATTATTATATTCATGATATTATTATTATTAAATAATAATAATAATAATATTTAATTAGCTCACCATATCCTCAAAAGCACCCTTTGTTAGCTCTTGTGCCTTCCACAATGCTCTCTGTTAGACTAGTATAAATCCAACCAAGTGACTACAAAAAGAATCAAAATTTCACATCGCATCACCAGGGAAGTGTGAGTACTCTCTCTCCATCCTTCCCGACTTTTAGAACCATGCTTAAAGCCTACTGGTCTATCTGAAGCCCCAAGGATCAAGACCTCATCTACCCAAGCATGCATCTGGATTGGTACTCACGTATACCAGACATCTCGAAAGGTTATCCTAAACTCCTTCCACAACAACTAGGTATAGCCCCATGCATCGAAGTCCAATCCCACCACCATCGATGAGCAACGCTCCAACCATTCTTCAGGACTTCGACATCACAACTCAATACAAGGAATAAGAATTACTAGCATTAGTACATTGAGTTGTCCCCATCCCATAAGATGCTACTTGTAATATTCTCCTTCGTGGTTATGGGCTCTCATGAGATCATCAAATAAACCGTCCCTATTAGCCCACAATCACAACCCTTTTGGCCCACCGGTGGATAACCTGACAATCACCACCTCACAATATGCAATCATTTCATTAGTCATTATATAAACCTTTCAAATAAAGAATCCACATGCTAACTCTCACATGGAATCATGATAATACAATATCATTGTGATCACAACATCTTGAATAGTAAGATACCACATGTTCTTGCATGTCATTTTTAAACATCGCATCGTAAAAACTGCATGTAAGTACCACATAATGTCATAATATTATAACATCAACATATCTTTATCAAAGTTATATTTCATCAAAATGAAACCACATGTAAACATCATGAATATAATAATCATCTCAAAAAACATTATCATGATTCATCAACAATAACARTGAATACCAACTTTTATATCTAATAAATATCATCAAATATCTATCTACCATATGGATCTTTTTGGTTAAGTATGTCAACTTGGGTTGGATCATTCATACCATGAGTTCTAGGTTCTCATAAAAATATCGATTGTTTTTCGACACTCATTTCCTCTTCTYTCAACGAGGATAAGTATAGTCACCCTATCAAGTGCCAAGTTTCCCATTTAATTCATTTCATATTTCTTTGAGCACGTGAGCATTTAATTAGTTTATGTGCATAAAGTAACTCAATCATGCCAAGACTCCTCCTAAACAATCACATCTAATGAAATCCAACCTTTTTCCATTAATTTCATAATCCCAAACATCAATGATCATATCCACAACAAATATGCTTGATAGCAAAGGAAAGAGTCTCAATTTTACTCTCAAAGCAACTATACCTCTCATCTTTTGATTGTACTCTAGTATGAAATATCCATTGTTTTTGTTCTAACATAGTACTAATTAGAAGCATGTGGATCATGATTTATGTAGTTTATTGTCTTTACATGGTCATTCCATTGTAGAGTCTTGATCAAACATTGAGGTTATTGTGAATGATGGCGTGGTGTAGGTAACCGATAACCCCTACAGTAAACACAACAACCTATAACCCTGTGATCTCAAAGTACACAACAACACTATTAGAAGCATACACACAGATGGAATATCCATTGGATTATATTATCAACAAAACCTCGTTCCATTACATGAACTCACAATGCCAACAAGAGGACAATCAATATCAACATTGTCAGATCCCCGAATCTTACATCCAACTATAAATTCTTACAACAAAATAACCCAGGTAAATAACCAATGTTAGCGACCAATTCTTCCCATTCTAGATCTTAATAAAGGAACATCCTTTCGAGATGGTCAACCTATATTCTTGATGAGGTCCTTGGCAATGTCTCATAACTGGTCAATAACCATGGTGGAAATTTTCATTGACTCGCTAAATAAAGGTTCTTCTTTAAGTATGTTGTATATAACACATCACAAAGATTTGTGGCATATCCATTATGAATCATCATTGGAATTGTCCCTTGGCCTATAACCATGTCTACCTTGTGATCTCCTAAAGAAATTATAATATATACCATGTCATCTCCTAAATAAATTGTCTTTTCTTGGCCTTCGTTATCATTCCTTGAGTAAAACCACTACATTTTGTGCATCATATGCCTCATGGTATCAATACCCATAGTAACCACCATACAATTTCATCCATACACTATGTTTACAAAAATCCACCTTTGCATGCATTTCTTAAGAATATATTCAATCAAACCATATGTTCATATGCAACTAGAGCCCAAAAGGCCCCCATCACTATTCCTTGATTTATCCCTGAGTCACATTTTCAATGACAAGTTCCATTTGGAAGCAGTCAACTACATCATGTCTTACAAATCTGTCTCTACACAAAATCTACATGTCCAAAAGTACAATTATACAAATTCTAAGCATTGCCAAATTTAATGGAAACATAGTTGGGATTCTACCACACAAGGCTTATTCTCAACTCCTCCAACCAATAAGGCATCCACATAATCCAAAACTCATCATCATATCTACAAAATTAAATGTTCATTGGTTGTACATGAACAAACAACATTAAATGTTTATTAATGGTACACGAACAAACACCATGAGGATGTATATTAAATAATTAAGCAACTGAATATGGAGCTAAAAGTAAAAAAGGATAAAATCGTAGTTGTAACCATTTCACAACTCTGGATGAATATGTCCAATTATCCACAACAAACTTAGCATTGAAGGGCTTGATGGAGGAATAGAAAATCTGCAATTGGCCATGATTTTAATGCAACTCATGTATCCACTAGGCATTCTCCATTTAAGGCTTGTTATGGTTTACAATCTCACTACTTTAAGAAGTTATGGTTTCTCTTCCTTCATCATCTACATCCCACCAACAAAAGGAACAACATAAGAAATTGGACAAAATTCATGCCAAATTCCATCACATACCCCAGTAAACACAATCCAAGTACAAAGTTCTTCATGATTGGCAATAAGTACCTCCAAAATATTTGTTTGGTGACAGATAATGATAAGAAAATTTTTATTGATTTTGAAGAATAATTAGTCCTTGATTATAATGAAGTCCTAAATACCAAGTTCCAAAAGAAGTTGCATTTCCTTGTTAAAATTAGAAAATCTCCCCTTGGTGATATGTTTGCACCTTGTAGGTAGTGCTTGTGAATTTGGAAAAATAGATATCCAACTGTAGCTTCTCAGTGAAAAATTATGATTCATGTCGGTCGATTTAGACCAAAAAGAACTAGAAATTAGCAAAGATCCTGACAAATCTAAAAGAGGAGAAAAAACACATAGCTAGGGCCAACAACTTTGGGTTGACTGTAAATGAATTAAGCACATAACCTGGAAACTAACTAACGATTCTTRTGCCTATTTTTCCTATGATATACGGAAGCACAAGGGTGGCTCCGAGAGATCGGTGACACAGTTTACTAAGAAATTATATAGTGAGTAACTTAGTGCATCCGCAACACCTCAAAGAGAGATATTGAGAACATATTAAGAGCTTTATCAACACATTGCAAGAGAACAATGGTTTCCTAAAAATAGTGGTGCGACATTTCTTAAAGTTTTTATCATTCAAAGCATCAAAATATGTATGATTTAAGGTCACAAAAGAACCATATATTTTGCAATAAACCTAGTGATGAAACCTTTAAGTACTGAGGCATTTAGTGTGACATTGGCATCATTTGTTAGGTCGTTGCATCATGTTTTGCATCGATTTGGTTTAGTTGAAATGACTCACTTTCCTCAAAAAGAATCAAAATTAGAAGTCTCTTGATAACACTAGTACAACCCATGATGGTTTTGTAGAAATGGATACTGGCAATGGAGAAGTAATGGGTTACAAACAATCTATTAACTTCATTGGAACACATCAGTTCCCTTCACTGAAAATGGCTATTGTAATGAAAAAGATAACCATCACTATGTTTCGATGTGAAATAAAATGAATTTATATATCACACGATAATCATGAGATAATTAATTAAATGTTATTTATTGATTGACTCCACACAACAAATGCTAACTCGTAAAGAATAAGATTTCATCGAATATAAAGACTATTCAGACGACGAAAGTCCTTTAGCTCAATGGTGTGCCTATTGCATGGCAATTTTTAGGTAACCTTCAGTCTTCGGCTTCCATTCCTTTAACATCCAGAGAGTGATTTGGACAAAAGGCTCCTACCAAACCTAAAACCAACGGCTCCTACCAAACCTAAAACCAACGGTTCCTTACCAAACCTAAGGCTGCGACATAGTCTTAAGAGTAAATTAAATGTTATAGTATCTGTAAGGTAAGTTAATTTTTCTTTTTTTTTTAAACAGCCTTGGCCTCATCTTTTCTACTTTGGCACCCACTTTTTTTCATTATTCTATTCATGGAATTATTATCTTCAGTTTTATCATCAAGGACGTTTTATCTATGATGAATATTCTTTATTGTAGAGAGATGAGTACTCTAGATGTAATTCCAGACTAGTCAGTTTCCAGCGATTTAATTGGTAAAGTTTACAGAGATATACATACCTTATTCCCTTTGGATTTGAACTTGTGACCTCTTAGGAGGAAACACATATTTTTAACCATTAAACCCACTCAAGCTAAGCTCTTTATATTGTTCATTTCAGAGAGGCCTTTGCAAATACAACATAACAAAGCAACAAATTTTCTTCTCCTCGATCCCTAGTTCCTCTTCTCTACAATTCCTCTCCTCTTCTGTATGGAATCTCTACAAAAAGTTCGCCTATGTTCGATGTTGGGCATGCTCTTGGTCCTCTCAAAAATCTTGATGGTCTATGTATGGTGCTTGACTTCATAGAGGGAATTAGTTGAATTCTTACAATGTACCGTATCATGTATTAACAATGGATTATGGAATGAATCTATTGAGTGTGATCACAAAAATGAGGCGAATGAGAGACATGATGCGTTTTTAGGCATGACAACAAAGTCGTTCATTTCTATGGTGGATTGTGGATTATTTTCTAACTCATTTGATGGTGGATTGTGAAATATTTTTCAACTCATTTGAATAGAATGGTTGTTGTGTAAGAAAATTAATTTTGTTTAATTGAGATTATTCTAGAAGAACAATTTTTAGATTTATTAAATATAAAGTGATAGGCATTTATGTCATGTGAATTATCTTTCATGGTTTTGCATTTATTTCAATCACTATTAAATAATTGAGTTTTTTTTGTCTTTTTATAAATATCATTGAAAATGATAAAAAATAAATACAATAAACTTAAAGGTTATTGAAAGTTTCTTGGGCCATAAATCCAGAGGGTTTTTCTACACCAAATAGGGAATAATCTAATTGGGCCTATTTTCTATGTTAAACCCTCAGTTGACAGTTACTTATTTTTTCCCATCAACATAATTAGTGCTAGAATGAGGCATAACGTTATACGGTCGATTCAGTTCCCAAAACTAGGTCATCTACTAGTAGTTTGTTACATCCTTAGTTGCACTAGGCAGAATTGATCATGATCCACAAAGATTGAACAAGGAAATTGTTCAAATTCAGAGTTCAAAAGTCCAATCGGGCATCATGGCCCCTTCAATTTCTTATTCTTCTTATTCTTTTATGCATGTTTCATACCTCCATGGGAAAATTGTAATAAAATGAGATAGCATGATGTCTCTATTAGGTCTCTCTAGGATTTTTAATTATTTTAATAAGTCGTAAAATTTCCCGTAAAACAAGATTTTTACCTTGTAAATTGATGTAATATTAAATAAGTGGTACTATGAGGTGTTATATGCCTTGGGGGTATCATTTTCTAACCCATCCCCTTTACCCATGTACCCCCGTTCCGAGAGAAATAATTGACTTTTTCTCATCAAAAATCAATTTTACTCAAAAAAAGTGAATAAAAGACAAATAAATCAGTGTCCTATTATTAAGGAAACATGTCAGAAACATGTTTTTGGCTTGTCATGAGTAAACTCACCCTCTCTCTTGGTTCACTAAGTGATAGTGGAACTTGAGTCGAGTTAAGTGAGGTAGGAATTGAGTTAAGAAAATTGTTGACTTGAGTTGATGGAGATCTCTATGTGAGGTGCACCCTCCCTCTCAAGAGGTGGCACACTCATGGAGAGATGTGCCTACCTCTTGAGAGGTGGCACCCTCTCATTTCTCATCTCTCTTAGTGGTGGCACTCTCTTGAGTTACCAAGTGTTGTGGCATCAATCAAAATCTCCACTTGGTTGATTTGTTTTTGGATTAGTGCCCTCCCTCCTTGGGAAATATGCCCCACTTCCTATTTAAGCAAGCACTTTCCTCCCTTGTTATTTAATGAGATTTAGGGGCTTTCTTGTTATTGTAATATTGTTGTAATATATTTCTATTAGAATAAAAAGGCTTTGGAGGTCAATATGGTGAATGACATTACTTGTGTGGATGCTTGATGTTCATGTTTAAATTTATGAGGTAATCGTAGCTTAGTTATTTGCATTATAATTTTGTAAGTTGGCCTTTAAAGGGATGTTGTCACCCAGTAGGAAAATATCTTCTAAGCTAGTTTGTTTCTTATATCTTTTTTTTTTTTACATATGCAATTAAATATTTGCATGCAAATTTTGGTTAATTAACACGCTATCTAAGATTCATGTGTAGGGAGCACCAATATTTGACGGATTGTTTGCAAGTTTATTAAGTTTTACAGGTCCTCATACTTGTAGAAGTGGTTGGTTTGAGTTCAATATTCCACAAGATTCAAGCCTATCGAGACCAAAGTCCCTCAACTTTTGACCAGAAGACTCCATAGCCCAAGGTTTCCGCATTACCAAGCTTCTGTCTCTCCTTCTCAAAAAATAAAATATTTTCTGGTTACTTTTACTTGCATGCAAAAAAATCCAAGTTTCATTTATAAATCTTAATTAGATATTTATTCATTCAAGCATGCATACATATATCTATGCTTTTCTATACATAGATCTATACATATATAAAAAAACGTAATTTTATATCATCTGTTGAGAACAAAATTACAATCTGTAGATACACTTTCAGAGTGTATTCCTGATCAGTTGTTTTGCTTGTAGATTTGTTTCATAG
>JASDQU010502752.1:66175-92146 GCA_032191745.1 Picea mariana | reverse complement strand
CTCTAAAATTTCTTTACTTTATTGTTTTCGTTTCACTTTCTTCACTTTCTTTATTTTAAAAATACAAAAATCACATTAACTTATACCTTATACTTTATAATTTTTTTTGTTTTCTTTTTAATTTTTTATGTATATAATTTTTTTTGTTTTCTTTTTATTAGTTTCTTTTGTGTTTATCTAATGGTAATACTAGAAAAAAAAAACCTAACATTTTTTTTTCTTTAAACATTCCTGTATTTTAAATTTTTATTTAGTTTTTTTATTTTTACTTTTGATTAGCTATTTACAGTTTACCAAGAAAATAATGTACAACCCTTTTTATATTTTTGTTAACAATAATATTTAAAACAAAAAGTTCATTTCACTTGTTAGTTTCCTCTTAAATATATCATTTTAGAGTTTCTCACTTTAACAATTTCCATACTAATTTCTTTAACTTTTGTTTTATATTTCATATAAAATACAAAATGTTTTATATTTCATATAAAATACAAAAATGATAAGGTTAATAAACTCACAAAGTTTAACCACACAATAAAGTTTTTTTTAGTTCTTTTAACTTTTAGGGTTTTATTGTAAATACATAACTAATTAGTTTAATTAGTTTAACATTTCTTCAAATTTTGCATTTACTTTTTGTTGTACTAGCTTTATTTACTTTACATTTCATTTGGAAAAACAAATATAAAATGATATAAGTTATAAAACACAATAAAAATCAAATCTTGCAAAAACAAATATAAAATGATATAAGTTATAAAACACAATAAAAATTAAATATTGCAAAATGATATATAATGATTTCATGCTTAGACTTCTATGTTGTTAGGGTCTAATGTGTTTTATTTTAGGTTATAAAATAGGGTGACCATTCCCACCTCTTCTTGGTTTAGCCTACCAAGAGGTTGAGATGTTGGTGTTGAGAATTCTCTAGTCCCTCGACATCAATATATCTTGTATGAGAAGTTTCATCTTTTAGCAAGCTTTATAATTAAATTTTAACTGCTAAAATATAGATCAATTTTGAAGATTTTAAATTATATATCTGGCAATCTTAGTGGCTTATTTTTTTCTATGTCGAACAACAAACAAAAATCCACTAAGAAGGCTCTGTAGTTGGAGACGACCTTATGGGTTTATGTCAACCTAACCAGAGGGGTGATTTGTTGTAACCCATGATCTCAAGGGATTTAGAGGATTTATATGATGCTTTCAGAGGTCGTTTATCATATTTCATCATTGGGATCACACCTTCGCTGTCAAATTTTGATTCTTATGCATTCGAGTGTTCCTGTAATTTGAGAGTATTAATGAACATTATTTAATGGATCGCACTAGGGTTGTCATTTTAATAATTTATCTAAGAGGGGTACCTTAGTATAACTCATTGGAATTGGGATGAAGAGCTCTAAATGATGGAGAAGATAAAAAGTGACTTTCAGTGCCAAAAATTATTTAAAGTCAAATAACTCACTTTTTGGAGTAAAAGGGTTTAATAAATTAATAAAGTGATGTTAGAGGAAATACTAAAGTTAAATTAAAAAGTCACTTGAAGGGCAAAAAATAAGAAAAGGGTATAAAAGTACAATGAGAGATCATTCTCTCATTATGTTGATGATCATTTGTTTTGATTTAGAGAGCTCTTGGAGCCTTTGGGGGTTTGGAGTAAACCCTACTTTGGATTGGTTTAATAAAGTGATGTTAGAGGAAATACTAAAGTTAAATTAAAAAGTCACTTGAAGGGCAAAAAATAAGAAAAGGGTATAAAAGTACAATGAGAGATCATTCTCTCATTATGTTGATGATCATTTGTTTTGATTTAGAGAGCTCTTGGAGCCTTTGGGGGTTTGGAGTAAACCCTACTTTGGATTGGTTTCGATGGTGAGAGATCCACCCTAGATAATCAGGTTTCAGTGTTGAAGGATTCCACCCTATCCATTGATGGGGAAATCATCTAGACCTTTCATTTGGAATTTATTGTTACAAAGATTTATTGGTTGGCTTCAGTTTGGGATTTGTAGAAGACACGTCTCTTTTATGCGGGATGATTTATCTATTGCGGCAGTTCGTTGGATTGAGGAGGACACATCTTTTTGTGAGGAGGGGGGATTTTCTTATGAAAGTCGATATCTTCTCATAAGAGGTTGTATTTATCTAGAGGGGCTGCTATTCTCTTTTGGAAAAGTCACACTCTTCCTTGGGTAGCCGATTTCCTTGTGGAGGGATCGGGTTTCCTTTGGAAACAACAATTATCCCTTGTTGGCCGATTTTCCTTAGTGGTTGGGATGATTTCTCTTGGTGGTTGAGTCAAATATCATTGTTGGGGCCAAAATCCTTTGTAAAGGGGGTCATTTTATTCTTGGAAAGCAAGTCAAGGGAGTTGGTAGTCTGCTACAACACTTATTTCAGGTCCATAGTCTTACCTATTCATCGACCAATAATGTCATCAACTACAGGTGCAATTCAAGACCAAATGTGTGAGTTATTTGTTATGTAATGATTCAATTTAGTTTGTTAATAAATTTGGGTATTTTTGGTACATATTTTCCTTGTTGCTATAACAATTTGTTGGCACACTAGTCACTTATAATACTGTAGTATAATTTGTATGTGTTTAGTATATTTTGTTTGGCACCAAAAACCCTTGTATCCATTGCAAACAACTTTGAAAACATAACCCAGTAGACCATAAACTATAACAACAACAATACGTGGTTTTTACAATGAGTTTGGAGTGTGCAAACAAGGTGTTTGACAAATGCTTCCAACCATAAATAAACTCAGATAACTACAACAACCAATTAAGGGAAATTACTGTGGGATCTTGGGTATGCTAGCTAGTGTTTAAGGTATTGAACCAGAAAATCACCCTATAGAATAACATCAACAAAGAGGGGAGTTATATATAGGATTATGATGTTGTTGGCAAATTGTTTGATGAAATTCCAACACCAAGAAAACCACTAAAATATTGGACCAGTAAGCATTATTTTATATCAACAATAGGTGGGACATTACAATGGTATCATAGAGTGTTTTCCTCCCACCCTAAGGGGTAAACTGTGAAGGATGTTTTCAAATTGTTACCAGTAAGTGTCTGGAACTTATACCTTTACATTTTAGCAGTGTAATTTGGTAGCAAGGTTTGCACTCATGGGTTTTAGCAAGATGAAGATAAATCCAAAAATCATGGTAGAATTTTGGCAAGTCTCTCAAGAAACTCAAAGGAATCTAACAATATTTCTAGAGCATTGTGATTTTTTGGAGTCTAACTCATCAATTGGGAAGAAGAATGAAGGGTTTTCATATTATTTAAGGAAGTATGATGCGCTTGGTGAGGATTTTCATGCAACCATGTCATTAAAGGACTTTTTCACCATCAAATATGAAGTGCTTGGTGATGTGGATGCCTCATCTCATGAAGGAAGTTTGACAGAACCCCATGATGACTTCTTGGAAGTGCATGCATATAATCATATTGGGGAGGTGTGAAATGAGGTTGACAAAACATCAACCTTTGATACACCATTAGATATATCCTATGAGATTGATACCACCAATGCTTATGATGATTGCACACATGATTATTATGATGAGATTTGTGTGGAATTGAGTATGGCACATTCCTCATCATCCACAATAGAGACTCAGTCATCTATGGAAGTGAAAACACATGAGGATGATAGTGGTATTCAAGATTCAAGGGAAGAGCTTCTTGTGATGGTCGAACGTAAGGAGCATTCAGTTTCGCATGGGATTGATGAGGGGTATGGCTTAGAGACTTATGATTATACACATAGTTTGTATCTTGGAGATCATGAGCCACTTATTTGGGGGAGCCCATTGACGGATCAATACATAATTGTAGATGGGGGAGTTGAGCATATACATTGTGGATCATCCATCAGTGAGGTATATGCACCCACTTATTGTGGGAATGGATATATTGAGGATGTGGGCACATCAATATGGGATTGTGGGAAAATTCCTTTAGAGAGACTTCTTGACAAGGACTTTGAGCATACCATTGAGTTTGGATTGTCAAGGGGCGAGAAGTTGATAAACGAATTTCATCGAGCAACATATTCCTCCAAGATTGATATTCAATTGGGGTATCACCAAAATACTTTTGGGTGTCATTATGGGAACTACAAGTTCTTGATCATACTGTTGGGGTTGATTGACATACTTGTCACATTTCAGTCTTGTATGAACCCCATCTTCATACCACAACTACATGGGTTTATGTTGGTTTTCTTTGATGATCTTCTCATATATAGCAGGACATGGGAGGATCATTTGAGACACTTAGATGAGACATGGGGCATGATGGAGAGCATATTCAGGCATGGGACATAGTACTCTCCAGAGATTGATCTTCGATTAGGATATCATCAAGATAGGGACAAGGAGCTTGGCATGAAAGATGCCTTACATTATAGCCATGTGATCAGTATGCAGGATGTACAGACATATCAGGAAGATATCCATGACACATTGGATTGACTCACGAGGATTTCAGCGGATTGAAAGCCCCACCTTTTGGTGGAATATTGCAAGGATTGGTTTGCATTTGAGTTGATGGATGGTCATATTCAGGATCACATGTACAGAGTGTTGGACGATATCATCTACTACAGAGCTAGCATATACTTAGTCTCTGATTCCACACTTAGGAAAGAGATCTTGAGGGTTATACATGATATACCCTTGGCAGGGCATCCTAGGTACTTCCAGAATTACCAACAGATCAGAGAGAGGTTCTCATGGAAGGGCCTCAATGACAATGTGTGGAGACATGTGAGGGAGTGCATGACTTGTTAGCAGAATGAGTCAGAGAATACTTATCCAATAGGATTATGGCAGTCTACACTCGTTTCGGGACAAAGGTGGGAGAGTGTGTTGACAGATTTCAACACATGTTTATCGAAGGTGCATGGCATGGACTACATTTCAGGGACTTCATCAGAGTATGAGGCATTACACGTATCAGAGTGGTTCTATAGGGAGGCATTTAGACTCCATAGGGTTCCTAAGTACATTGACCATGATCAAGACAACACAGTTCTCAGGACATTTTGGTAGGAGTTGTACAAATTAGCTGGCACATAGTTGATCAGTGTAGCCCAGTTGGAGTCGGTTAGTATGAGGCATAATGGATTTCTATTTTTGATGTGGGTTCCACTAATTCACATGATTTGTTTGTTTCATTTTTGGAACACTTTAAGAGGCGATGACGGGGCACATGCCATATGGTAGGATATATTTTCTTTGTCGATACCTAGGATCGGGTAATACAGTGGACTTGCATACTTTGATTCCACTGAGGCACATATGTAGGATATGATCTATAGTAGTGGGGTCAAATATTCTAGGCATTACAACTTGGGATTCCAAAAGTGAAGGTTTCATTTTGGGCACGAGTGAAAGACACTTATGTTCAAATTGGTGCAAAATCAACATGGTGGGTTATTTTTTAGGCTAGCTTGGGACCCAGGGATTTCATTGGTTGATAGTTTGGAAGCTGGTACAGATGGGAGAGTCGGTTGTTACTTTCAAGAGCTTATTCATATGAAGTATTGGATTGGTTTCTTAGTTGGGATATTGTATGAGGAGTGGACTGAGGATTTACAATATATGTTTCCTCTATTGATCGATGGTCTTCAAGATGCCTCTTGTGTTAGTACTTTGCAGGGAAGTATTGTATGTAGTAGATGCTTCACATTTTTCAGGTTGGTTTGGAACCCTGGCATCATTCTTAGTTTCATTTTGGTTTAGTTTTTTTATCATAGGGTTGTGATGGCATTGCTTGAGGAAAATCAATATTTGGGAAGGGAGGAATGTAATGTCCCCATTTTTGGATTTGCTTGCTATGTAGTTGGAGATGACCTTATGGGTTTATGTAAACCTAACTAGAGGGGTGTTTTGATGTTACTATATAAATCTTGGGGTTTATAAGAGTAATATGATGCGTTCAGAGGCCCACTTATCATATTTCATCATCGAGATCACACCTGCATAGTCATATTTCAATTCCGATGCATTTTGACTATTCCCGTAATTTGGGAGTATTGTGAGCATTATTTACTGGATTGCACTAAGTTTGTCATTTTAATAATTTATCTAAGAGGGGTACCTTGGTGTAATAGCTCATTGGAATTAGAATGAAGAACTATAAATGATGGAGAGAATAAAAAGTGATTTTCAGTGCCCAAAAATGCTTTAAAGTCAAATAAATCACTTTTTGGAGTAAAAAGGCTTAATAAATTAATAAAGTGATTTTAGAGGAAATACTGAAGTTAAATTAAAAAGTCACTTGAAGGGAAAAAAGAAAAAAAGGGTATAAAAGTACAATGAGAGCTCATTCTCTCATTATGTTGATGATTATTTTGATGTGATTTGGAGAGCTCTTGGAGCCTTGGGGGGTTTGAGTAAACCCTAGTTTGGACTGGTTTCGATGGTGAAATATTCCACCCTAGATAATTAGGTTTTGATGGTTAGAGATCAAACCTAGCCATTAGCGGGGAGGACCATACAATTTTTCTACTTGGTTTTCATTATTGAGGAAGATCTTCTTACTTGGAGCAGTTGTATGGGGTTTGTAGAGACCAACTTCTTCTTGCAGGTGGTCGATTTATCTACTGGCATCATATTGTAGCCTTAAGGCAAAAATGCATATGTGTTAGCAGCTCATGGTATAGGAAAGAAGGTTGGTTTGTTGCTGATATATTTTAGAAGAGAGGGTCATACTCTGTTTGGAAGTTTGTGGGATCTTGGGAGAGGTTCATACCATTATTCTCAAGCAGTTTTTACAACCATTTATGTGCAATTCAAACAATAAATATTCTCCTCTGTTTGTCTCACTAGTTCGTGCCATTTCATTGACTGTTTGTGGTCTTTTCAAGAGGGAATTTGCTACAAAACAGGCATTGTTTTTCTAGATTGTATTTACAGTCTTGTCATCAAATAGAGGGTTGTCACATCAAGAAGCAAGCTGCAAATCTGTACAACCTTATGTCTAAGGTCATAATAATTAATAAAACCAGATAT
Source organism: Picea mariana (assembly GCA_032191745.1). Taxonomy (NCBI): domain Eukaryota; kingdom Viridiplantae; phylum Streptophyta; class Pinopsida; order Pinales; family Pinaceae; genus Picea; species Picea mariana. Next base: position 85,096 of record JASDQU010502752.1, on the reverse strand, counting down.
GATTTGGTGTTCTTTTGCTACTGTTGTAGATAGATTAAGACACTTTCATTTTCATTTATTATCTTGTTGATATAATATTTCTTGCAATATATGAAACTATTATTGGCAACAAAACCGTTGCATTAACGATTGAGAACTACATTGAGAGACAAACCAACAAACCCATAACAAAAAAAACAATAGAAAGATGCTTTACTAAGGGTCTTTACTTTGTCAAAAAAATATTTGACATAATGCATAAACCAAAAGATCAATAAAAAATACTACAACAACTAAATGATGGGATTTGATAGTGGGTTTGGGTCACGATAACAATTTTTTTTTCGAAATTCACAAGCCAAATAAGTGCAGAGGACATAACATCAAATATAGTAAACAAAACAACAGTCAAATGAGGTCATTTCAAAGGTAGCAGGGCATTAAAAAAAGTGTTTGACGAAATTCCTGAACCACTAAAACACTAAAAACATATCAGCAACCTAGTGGGGTTACAACACTTTCTTTTGCTTTCTTTCTTAGTCAAACTTTGCTAACTTTCCATAGATTTTCATTTGATATTTTTTATCCAAATTATAAAATTGTTTGCAAGTTTCCCAAAAGCACTTTTAGGCATATTGTCTTCCAAATATTTTTCTTTTTTTGCAGGTTTGATGAACAACCACGAGGAAACTCTGCTTGATTTTCGAAGATCCGAAGCTTCCGAGAGCACCCAAGGAACCTAACCTTCTTCTAATATCAATTTTCTCTCATTATTGTAAGTTTGTTGGTATTTAATTTATAAAATACCATGAAACCTTCTTCTAAAAAGATTGTAACTCAAAAAAAATAGTGGGATCACCCACTAGACCTCTAATCCCCCTAGCTCGAGGGATTGTCTCCTTTTTTCATTGTTTCTTTTTCATGTGCTTATTTCCATTTTAGCAAGTTAAATAAACCTAAAATAAACCCAAGCACAACAAAACAGTTAGCTTAGTTTCAATTTCTTAGATTAGTTAGTTTAGTTTCATTTTAGTATTTCATTTTGTTGCAAAGTAATAAACCTTCCCCATCATCTCCCTTATATGCTCTCGGCCTCACCATCTTGTTGGATATTGAAAATGATCGAGAGAGGGATTTGATTGTGTGGATTAGTTTTAATAGGGAAAACCATTCTATTACTATTGCTCACTACGGGATCCTACAATGGATTGACTTGTGAATTCAGGGGGATATTCATAGAGATTAGTGCTCTCCCCGTTGGAACTTCTTGCAATCCTGCTTGTCCCCATTTGAGGGATAGTGGAAAAGGAAACAAACATTAGTTTATACTTCACTTTCACACTTACAATCTCCAACATGCACTGGTGAATGGACTTGCACTATCATTCCATCTCATTGAATTAACCCACTAATTCAATCAGTCATCTTTAACTAATAAAACTTACAAAGAGCATTGCAACACATTCATCTTGCAACAACATTCTTACTTTTGGCACTGGTCTTCAATATCTATTTTTGCTTATCAACATTGTACTTTCAATTGTTTATTATCAGTTTCTCTCATTTGCTTATCAGAACTCACATTTACTTTCAAGCATTATCATTTGTGATGAAGTATGTGATTTAATTTATATATCTTGCATACACAATCCTTTTATGTGTCATTATATATGTTGTTATATTAGTTGTATTTTCTTTTGTCTCATTTAACTCCTAGAATAATATTGTGTTTAGCTTAATCAAGCCTTAGATTCTTTTATTAGGGAATACCCCCATTGGCTTCGCTAGGAGTTAACCTAGATGGAGGAGTCGAGTGTCCAGTGACAACTACCCAACTTGAGACTTTCCCCCAAGGCCACACCCAGTGGATTGACTATTTCTTCCACGTGACCCGACGTGTGAATTAGGGAACAACATTCTTTGGTGTTTCTAGAGATAAACATTTCTATTCTCATAATATGACTTTTGTTTTCCTTTCTTGTTTTTTTCTTTGTTTGATGCATCTTGTGTATTGGAAATAGACTCGATCATCTGACGACTCCAATTCATAATAATTTGACAAGGTATTTTACAAAAAGGAACTCACAAGGTTTTCCTAGATTCATTCTTGAACACGAAAAAGTTTACAAAAGGAGGTTAAACAAAATTTTCTTCTCGTAGGATCCTTGATAATCTTGGATCCGAGTCCATTTATGATATTCATATTTTTTTTTATAATTCTATATTAGAAATGGATGATCTTTATAAACCATGTGATTTTTTTGCAATAAATTGTTATCCTCATACAATTCTGGAAAAAGATTTAAAAAACATTCCGGAGAAAGGATAGGAAAACGTGACAAAAAATATAGAGTGATAAAAGGTCCTCATAGATCTCTGATGTTGAAACACAGAAAAGAAAAATTGCTCATTTTCTCGTGGAAGTGGTTTACCAGAGTAGTTTCGATCTCCTTATGTGATTCTTGCTCTATTTCGTGTTGGTCCTTAATCTTTAGGATTTACTTATGGGTTCTTCTGTCCATTGTTGTTCTATGAAAAAACTTGGTGTTCTTTTCCCCTTCCTTTAGCCATCTGATACAAGACTTTTGTCGCCAAAGTGTTTCTTCCTGCTGGCATCAAGCTTCCCATTCCTGGTTCATATGGATCTCTTCCTTTTTCCATTCCTCCGTATAGCCCTTCGAAATGCAGGTTTCTTGGAGTTTTTTCATTTTTTACTCTATGTTGTTTTTCTCTTGGTTTATGTTCCCAAAAGTGTCCTTGTTCCACTCCTTGAACCTATATTTAATATAATTTAGTTTCTTATAGAGTTTGAACATACTTTTCCCTTGCTCTGGTTGCTCCTCCTGCCACCACTGTTTGATTCTTTCCTTGAAAGTCGGGTGTTCAATCCATAATTTCTCAAATCTGAAGGATCTGTTCTTTGGTGTGGTTTGGAAACTTGCTTCCAGTTGCACTGGCCAGTGATCAGATCCCCCCCAGGGGAGGATGTTGCAATCTAAGGTTAGCCCCTGCATAATAATTGACTCCGATACTAGGAATCTGTCGAGTCTTGTTGCTAATTGATACTGGTTCATCTATTTATTGTTCCGGGTGAACTGGCCATTATTAGTTTTGAGGTCTACCATCTCCACTGTGTCTATGAACTTTGAAAATTTCTCTGCATCCCTATCCAATATTCTTGTACCTCCTTTTTTCTCCGTAAGTGATGTGATGATGTTGAAGTCCCATAATCCATTGGAGGTTGTTGGATCGGGTTTTAAGTTCTTCTAAGTCTCGTATCATTCCTCTCTTTTCCTCCGACACTTGGGGCCCATACACATTGGTGCATAGAATCACCTCTGTGTTCCCAATGATTTGCATGCAAACCGTAAGGGTGTGCCTGGTCGCTTCATATGCTATTAGGCTTAGTACTTGTGGGTTCCACAAGGTGAGGATTCCTCCTGCCATTTGGTGGCCCCCGATAGCCACCATCTTGTACTTGCGCCATTGTTGTTTATTGATTTCCTCCATTATGTCTGTATTGCATTTTGCTTCTTGTATAAAACAGAGATCCGATTGTTCTTGCTTTAATCTAGTCCTAAGGATTCTTTGCTTTCTCGGGTTGTTTAGGCCTCTTATATTTTAGGTTATAACCTTCATTTAAACATGTGGGGGGGAGTTGGGGAAGAGTTTCTTGATCTTACTCGAGTTTATCAGTAGCGCTCCAAGCTCCTATAGGGATACACTATTTGATTTCCTGCCTTTTTTCCTCTGTGTCTTCTTGGGTGAGAGCTATGGTTGTCCCTCGCCGGCTTTGACTCCTAGGTGTCCAATCTCCCCGTGTGTGCACTTTATTCCTCTGGCTTTGGCTTCCTTCCTTAGGAGAAACAGGTACTGAATGCGGTCAAGTTTCTCTGTTGGTACATTGTCTACTCCTTGTCTTTTCCATTGCTCCAGTATGTTCGGGAGGTCTATCCCTTCCCTTTCCACAAGGTCTCTGAGATCCGGATCTTTTGTGCCTACTTTGCTTGGGGTCATTTCCGCATCTCCTTCTGCATCTTGCATGGGGGCGTTGTCGTCTATGATTTCTCCATTCATTGGGGTTGCACAACTCCCCTGTTCCTTCTTGTTACTTGGTCGATCGGTGGGCTCGTTTGTTGCTTGTTCTCTGATTTCTTGAGATTTTTCTGAATCCTTTTCGTTTTCTGCCCCTTTGTTGGTTTTGTCCCTTCCTTCTGTTTTATTCTGGGTTTTCAGGTTATTTCCTGCTAGGGTTCTGCTCTGCTTTTTGTTTGCTCTGCTTATGGGGTTTGGTTTTATAAACCTGTCCTCATCTTGCTGTGGTTTGGGGTTTTTCGCTTCCTGTTTTTAATTAAGAGGGTATTCTCTAATCAGGTGGCCATGTTCATGGCATCTTCTGCATCTGAAGGGGATATGTTCGTAATCTATGTTTTGGATCCATTCCTCATCCCTGAATTCTAGACTTATGGCTTCTGGGAGTGCTCCCAACACATCCATTTCTATGCATATTCTTGCGTAAGATGTATATCTCCTTTTTAAGGTGGCTTCTGAGGTCTTCACATATTTCCCTAGTTTGTTTCCTATTGCTTCGAAAGTAGAGGGTAACCAGTAGTCTAGAGGTAAGGAATAAAATCTCGGCCAGACCGACACCTTTTTGAAAGTCTCTTTTTTTGGGGAGAAATTTTCCTTCCATGGCCGCATGTACAGTCATGTTGAGGCATGGAAGTATGGCCCTCCCTCAAAGACTCTATCCTTGTCCTCCAGGTTCATGAATACTGTTGTGAAGAAGACTTTCGAGTCCAGGTGGAGCTCCACTTCTCCGTTTGGCTTCCAATAGTATTTAATCCAGTTTCACAATGTTCGTTCTGTGGGCCACAAACCCATGAACTTGCATATTAGCGCATGCGTCTTCATCTGGTCTCTGTAGAGTTGCATTTGTAGATCCTCCAGTATCACCTTGGGTATCATTGTTGTTTTGGGTTTGCATGGGTTGTGCCCTTCTTCCCCGTTTCTGTGTCTTGCACCTCACTGTGAGTTTCTCTGGCTTCTTCTCCCATGCACTCACTTTTTCAATGGTTCCTTTCCTGACCTTTGTCCGAGTCTAATCTCGAGGTGCCTGTCACTGGTGCCTTGAAAGATGCGCCTCTTAGCCCTTTCCCCCTGTCTACCACTACCTGTTTGTATGAGGGGGTACCCTTACCCCCCACCTTTGGTGCTCATGTTGTTCTCTGATATGGCCGCCACTGTCAAACCCTAGCTTGCAGTTGCTCTTCTCCCGAATTTTCTATACAAAATAATTTTAAAACTAATATATCCTTTAATTTTTAACAAAAAAAAACATTTTTTTGGTTTTGTTTAAAAGGGACAAAAGCACTCGGCATAATCAAATACAATCATAGACCAATGAATTCGATTGAAAGTAATTTGTGATACATCACCAGATGGTTGTTTTTTTAGAAGACGGGAGGGCTTGACAAAATGGCGAAAGACTTGGAAGTTTTGGGAAATTGATACAAAATCGATGAAGAGGTTGAAAAAATTGACAAGATCATTTTATGGTTTCACTGCCAAAACCGTTGCCTTCTTGTAGCAAAATAACATGAAACTCATTAATAAATATAAAGTACGTTGACAGGAGACTAGGCAAACCTTGCACAATTTGGCAGAAGTTCAAAAAAAAATTGATAGGTAAATTTTGGTACTAACACTGGCTCCATAGGGGATGATGCCCTTTTTGTAAGGCATCAAGAATGTGTAGATSRATGCCTTCTTCCAATTCATTCCTGTAAATTGTGACATGTTCATGTTTCCCTCATAACACTTCTTGCTCTTTATTTAAAACTGAAAACAATGAAACACTGAAAGCAATATGMAAACCAAATCYAGATTGAAAACAAATGCTCGAGTGTCGAGCTTATTTATGTACATTACTTCATTGATCAATAAATTTTCTGCTTAAGTGAAATCATTCTTCCAATGTAGCCATGCAAGTAACTTATCCACTAACACGATCCTTCTTTCATTTGAAATCACATTTATAACTGAGGCAACTGAAAAGCATGAAAGATGATAATCTAGAAAGCCATACTTACAGCTATGGAACTCTATCTTTATAAAGTCACAGATAAAATATCTATGATTCCATACCAACTCCATGTAACTTGTCACAGGGTCATGAAAATTATAAGAGAATACCTCTTATTTCTTCTCAAAAGGAATGAATTGCTTTTGTGTGTTTTCATGTTTCACTGCTCCATGGCTACTCATATTTTGTTTCATGTCTTCTACAGGTCCAGGTTCAAAAATGGAAAACATAAGCTTGTTGATTCTTGGAGATTGTCGATCAATTGTTGGTGATGAAGATAGGATCAATTGCTCTAGTGACTCTTTCTTATCTTTGTCACCGCCTTCCCAAAAATATGGTTTACAGTTGTCATACACAGGGTCATTGCTAAAAAGTTCCAAAGATGCTATCGTAAAAATATGTTCATCTTCTGAATCAAAACTTTCATACATTGGTTCTGACTMTTCATGGACAATGGATCCAATACTCTAATGGAACTGCTGATCAAAATACTCCACAACAGAGAATTCTTGATCTAAAAGTTCACTATCATCATCGTATTCATCATAGACTGGAGCACTCTGATAGGTTTCTAATGATAAAGATGMATATTTTTGTTCTTTAATGCTATCATCAATAATGTGATCTTCAATCATATTTGGAGAAACAATCTCATMATAATGATTATTAGAAACATATGTTACAAAGACAAATGCATCTACAACATTGTTGCCAACATCTTTATCATCAGAGTAGTCAATAAAATCTGCTTTCAAGAATGAAGAACTAGAGGATGATTCATATGATTCTTTCTCTATTTCTTCAACATAACATCTCTTAAATCCTTACAATTAGAAGAAAATCCCACTGCATGTTGAACATACACTTCAAATTCCTCACAACAATTTTCAAAAAGTAGATCAGCTGAAAACAACCTTTTACAACGATCATGAAAAACTGTATGAAACTCCTGTAGTGAAGATATGCTAGAAAGAGGAAGAGATCAATGCCATTCTCGAGCATATCCTTCGAGTGAGTACATGAACATATTCATGAGTAAATCCTCATGAGAGATATTTAATCAGTGCATAAGTTCATGAAATTGTAATAAATGCTCTGTAGGATGGTCATCTTTACTTTCTCTAAATCTGGGAAGGCAGTCTCCCCATTCATCCATAATAAGAACAACATTTGGAAAACCAAGAATAGCAGATAAATTAAATGGAGCAAACCTTCGAGCCAAGATGGCTTGCATTCGAGTATTTGACATCTTGAAACTATGGAGCATGGATGATTTTAGGGGCTAAATTTCACTCATGGGCTAGTTTTCCATGGTTTTTCCAAAAACGAGATCTGCTATTTTAAAAATGATTCACCCAAATTCTATAGGATAAAATTATTTTACCTTAAAAATCGCCAAAATTTTATAAAAACTATATAAAATCCTTAGAAATTTGAATATTTTTACAAAAATATCGCCAAACTTTTATAGTTGGCACATGAAGGATTAGTAAGATTCGTCAAGGTTTCTACATTTTAAAACAAATTTCCATCCTTAAAATCATCCCTGCTATAGAGTCACCATTGGATTCTTTAACCATGGAGTCGCCAGGTGAATGATTGCAGTCACTTCTGTCACCAATCCTTATTCACCATCAAGAACTGGTTGTATTCGTTGTCGTACAACCCAGGGAAAGATGTCTCCGTGTCTCCATCCTCGACAACGACGCCAAAAGATGTTAGCGCTAGAAGATGCTCTCGACTGCAAAGAGAAGCATGCCTAGCACATCTTAGTTATTTCAATGGTTGGTTTGATTTGAGTTTCGTGGATGGGAAGGACAAGGCTAAAAAGATAATAAGCATAAGACTGAAATAAGTACAAGATCAATGATTGAGACTCTTGGGTATAGAGTCTCCTAACATATTTCATTGATCAAAGATGATTAAACCAATTATCAACAAGAGGTTGATAATAGCATGGATGGATAGAAAAATAAAGAAAACAACTATGGAAAACTCAAACATCACTATCAGATCAGACTTGCATAATCCATAAAACTGAAGATCCAATAAACATAAATAAACATAAATTCTTTCTGAGAATGAATACTAGATATCTATATAAACTTTACAGGAACAAAGTAAGTACACTAAAGCATAATGTACAAGAAGTATGTCGTGCATGAGTTCAAAAAAGAAGTGGATTTGTCTACTTTTGAATTACAATAGAGTATCACTTTATTATAATCTCATTTAAATCTTCGCGGCCGCAGGCACCGGGAATTAAAGTGCCCTGCTGCTTCCGTCTTTCTTTAATCCGGTAAAGGAGGGAAATTACATGAGTGAAATTTTCAGATTGGAACTGCATCATTACCACCTGTCACTGAACGCTCGCTCTGCTTCACGATACTATTTCTGTCCGCATAATGAATGCGATATCCCGCCTGATATCCTATTTCAAGATCCTTGCGATATCCCGCCTGATATCTGATAACCTGAAATATATTCAGGAGGGTTTGAAAACAAATGTTGCTGCTGCTTTCATTTCTCGACCGGAGACGGTGCGCCATTGTTGCAGAAGGCTCTCCTGGTAGTACTGTAAGTCTCGGCACTTCAAAATTGCATGATTTTAATCTGTAGTAAGAAAGCTTTTCCCTACATACTGTTTTCTTGCTTACTATAGCATATGATGAGATTTAAGTTTTTACGATTTGAAGTGTTGCATTTTTTTTGGTATCCAATCTCTGCCATCGGACGATCGGGACTCTTCTTATGTTGTCTATTCTCAGTTTGAAAACCTGTTATTTTCTGGTTCTCAATTTGAAAACCTTAATTCATATATTCTCCGAGTTCTAATCTATTCGTTTAGATTAGAATTTTTGTATCTAGGGGAAGAACATAAATGCCAAGTTCACTCATGAATGTGTGGAGTAAGCATCATTAACATTAAGTTAGTTAACCATGGCAGATTGTTGTTACAAGTTATGCTTGTTAGTTAGGAAGTATAACTAACAATATTTGTGCATGGCAGATTGCTTGTTAGTTAGGAAGTATAACTAACAATATTTGTGCATGGCAGATTGTGGTTACAAGTTATGCTGGTTAGTTAGGAATTATACAGCCTGAGTGGGCCTAATGGTTAAGAACATTTGTTTCCTCCTAAGAGGTCACAGGTTCAAATCCAGAGGGGGGTAGGGTATGTATACCTTCGTAGACTTTACCAGTCAAATTGCTTGGCCGTGACCTTAAAAATAGATTATTATTATTATTATTATAACTAACAATATTTGTGCATGGCAGATTGTTGTTACAAGTTATGGCTGTTAGTTAGGAATTATAACTAACAATATTTGTGTCTAACTTCTAGTGTGCTATGAAGTTGCAGATAGGAGGTATTTACCAACTGTAGGTTAGGAAGTTGCATTTGTAGGGATTATTGTAATATTTTTTTATGTATTATGTGTTTTTTAGATGTTTAGATGTATGTGGGAATAATATGAACTAAATTAAGAAAATAATAGAAAAATTTATTGATCATATGATCATCATTGTTATGTGTGAAGGAGAGAGGAAAATGTTATTTGGTAAAACATATTGCATGGTGTGTGTGTCTCTCCTCTCACTGAAACACAAATGATTTGAGGGTGGCAGACCTTGGCTCTCATGTATTTATTTATCTTATGGCTTTAATGTTAGCAAGATTAACACACTTATGAGTTTCTTGTGATCATTCCTAAATTGAGGTAGTTGTTGAGCAACCCATATTTGAAGAGTGGGGCAGATAAATTTGGTTGTAAGACCCTAGAATACTGTAAAAGCACACATATTTGTTGTAGTGTTGTAATATTTTGTAATATTTTGACAATTTTAAGTGTGATATGTAGAGACAACATTAGAGAGGTTGGTAATGAGCTTCATCATTGAACATGGATGTATGTTGAGGATACTTTTTTTTAAATTACCCCATATTGACTTGATGATGAACTCACTACTTCACAATCCTCTTTTTTATGACCTCGTAGTTATTTCCTTCAAGAATGTGATTGGCTTCTTTGGTGCAGCTTGGCTAGAGAACTTCTTTCCAAAACTCGTTCATATCATCAACACAATATATTTTCTCAAAAAAACATCCACTAAATATTAGATGATGAGATCCTACTTCAATCTCACTCTAGAATAGAGATATCACAAACTCCTTTTGGTCTTATGACACATTTACTTCCCAAATCACTTCGACGTTATCATTCTCTCAATTAAGGGTGTATGCTAGTTCATAGTAATGTTTATTGAAATCACATTTGATATAAATGTAAATAAGGGTAGGCATTTATGGTTGAATATATTTATTGATTTATGTTAAACCCATTTCTTTTATGTGGAAAATTTTTCCATGGGTACTTCCTCTCATTTTCTAGATGGTGCTCAGTGTAAACCTGTCAAAGTTGTTTAGGGTGCTTGACTCAATATGGACATCAAGTGAGGCATACAACAAAGGTAGGAACCTAGGATCAACCTCGAGAGACACTATGCATGAAGATCAAAGCACTAAACCACTAGAGCTAGCCCATCGAGCTACATTTAACCCATCATCCTCTCTCCAATTTTGATTTTGTTGATCTCTAAATCAAAAATAAGTTTATTTTTATAAGTGATCAATTGAATTTCCAACTAAAGTTTTTAGATTAATGATTAGTATTTCATATGAAATAATACTACACATACACATAAAAGTCGCTTAGCTTGAAAAACACAACGTGTTTAGTAAAGTAAACATAACATTCACTAATTGAAACATGCTTAGTAGGAGAGATTCCATCATTTATTAAAAAAGGTAAATGTTGAGTGGGGACAAACTAAGTGATTTAACAATAAAAAAAAATATGTAACATTTGTCCTTTTATGATTTGGAGTCATTCTTATCGCATTGCATCTATACTACAACACGCACATCTTTCTTAAGAAAAGAAAATGAACACACAAAGAAAGATGTCCTTTTATCTTTCTTCATAAAGAATGGTATATTGATATAATTTTTTTGGTTATAGATGATGCAAGTGGAGTAGGTTTTCTCCACTCTAATTCCAGTGCGGGTTCATATTTACATGTTTATTATTGTGTTCAAAATACATGTGTCTAGTGAGTTGTCATACATAACATCATAAATTTTCTAACACATTATTGTTAATCAATTATTTAATTTTGATAGAGTATAAATGTTTTATGTTTATTTTTTTGGTAGGCTTTTTTTATGAGTTTTATTCAGAGTTCAATCAGAAATTTAGAACGATAGTTAAAATTGCACATTTAAGTGGTCGAGATTACATATTTCAAGTGTCTTGGAGTTTTTCGAGGGTGCTGAATGGATTTATGAATTCAAAACCGTGATTTAAACAATGTAAAATTGTGATTTCACCAACAATTATGTTTCTGAATTCCAATAATAGTTACCAGAAGAAAAAAAAAAAAGAAAAAAAAGAAGAAGTAGAACATTTAGACTATGCCTTTAATATCCACCCTTATCATAAACTTGTACATTAACCCATTCTGATATTTTTTATTTTATTAATAGATCACAAAAACAATATGTGCCAAATTTTGTTTTACAAAACTTGTACTTGGATTTCATATTTCAATGATTTTAGAAATTATGGTTATTGCACCTATCATCATATGCTCACTATTTTGTTGAGGTATTTTATTGAAATATTTAACTAGTTTAGTATAGGCACATACACCATGCAGCATGTCATAATCCCTAACTTATATATGTGATTTGATAATGTGTCATATTAATCCATTTTTCTACTTACATAACTTAAAATAGATATAATCTAATAATGTGTTATATGAATCCATTTACTTAACATAGATATAAATATATATTTTACATCCAATTATTCGTAAAACATGATTGTTTGTTACTCTATTCTTTTTTTTTTTTTAAAGATAAAAACACACCTCTAATTTCTATTATTTATATAAATATATATTCATACATCCATTACTTTTGATGGAGACCTTCCAACAAAGGAAACTAAGCCCCCACCAGGAATTGTCTTCAAAACTTTTAGTAGTCTCAAGTTTGTTCTTCCTCCACATACTATAAATAAACACTAACTGAACTACCAGTATACACCTATCCATTAAAGCTAAGGAAAAGTAGACATAAACAAATTCAAACCCGTAAACCCGCACTTGGAGGAGGTGGAGTTTCCTCTGTATCCACTTCTAGAACTAATTCAATATCCTCGTTCTACTCTTGTTCTCATGCTATTGGGGCACATCGTCAACCTTGATCGGATTCACATAAGTACCCACAAAACTATTGGAACCAAATCTTGTTTTTCCTTTGCCATCTTCATATGTAGCTTTGGTGACAATAATCTTGACCCCAAATACTGCACTATAGTCTGCCTCAAATTTCCCTTCAAAAATTTTGATGGAATGGAGGAGTTCTTGTTGATCCTCTTTGGCTTTCTCTAAATCTTGTGCCACCAACATTTTGATGAGCCAATAGGTTTTTGAAATCCTGAAGTATTTTATGTTCCTTGTTCGCGAGTAAACATGATCCTTGATCCACTCCCTCACCTCCAAAAGAAGCTGAACATTTGAGATCATTTCCCTCTTTGTTATTATTGCAGCCTCAACCTCCTCCTTCACCTTAGCCAAACATTTTCTTCAAATTGTCGTTCAACTTTGTTTACCTCATGCTATGCCCTAGTGCCAGACCCCTGAGCATGCAACAAGGAAGCAGAGCGAGCTCCCCATCTCCCTCTACTTTTCTTCCCCTTCCCACCCTTTCCATATCCATGTGCCATGCCTAGGAACCACCACCACTGATAACTAGGTCCATTGTTCACCTTTGCTTGATAACCACCCCCTATCGCTCTTAGAGTGTTGAAAGAAGAACGACACCCTGATGGAAGGTGCTTCCCCTTCTTCTCTTCCCCCCACAACTCTGCCTAAGAACCTCTGAGATGATTATACCTCACGACCTTTTCTAACCAATTCTCCATGAGGCTCATCAAATTAGCCCGACCCAGTTTCCCACCTTTATCCTTTGTCCATAATTGCTCTATTGATCTCTGCCACGCGAGGAAAAATTCTCTACTAGGGTTCTGCCATCCTTTCCTACCCATCCATATTACTTTCACAATAGAATTTACATTGCCCGTGCTTAGACCAAGTCTTAAAGATTGTTCATTGTCCATCATGCTCAGAACCTCCTCTTACCACCATCTCAGGAAATGATGAAACTGCTCATCCATTGCACTCCCAAACATAAATTCCATGTCTTCACCACTTATTCCACACATCACTTCATTTTACTCCTCAATTTCCTGGTTCAACATCACCATAAGTTCCATTAACTGGTTTGTAGGGTGTTGTACCCATTCTCCATTGAATTTCCATCACTCGTCGTCCGCTGAAAAGACCAAACCTAATCACCCTTCACCTGGCAGTTATTACACAACGAGATCAAAGATCTGCATGACATGTATGTGTCCACAACCCCCTTGTCTGCACCCCATCCAGGTGTTTGTTACTCTATTCTTGATGTAACTTTGGTTTCCATATATTTTATGGTAATATGACTTATTTAAATTTAATAATAACCCAAAAAATATCTTACTTATTAAAATTATACAAGTAAACTTAGAACAAAAGCTCAACTAAAGGCTCATAATGAGAAGGATGTTATCCTTAAGATTTTCATTGTTGTTTAAATGATTCTAGAGGTACATGCCATGTTGAATTATGTGTTTCCTTATATATTAGTCATCCCTTGGAATAATAACATGCCGTTATTTTCAACTTTGTGGTTAGGTAAGGGGTCAAGTAAAGTTGAATAGATTTCAATATACATGAATGGAAATAGGGCGACAAAGAGAAATAGGATGATCCGCCCAAATATGTAAGGTATGTATCTCGATTACTTCACGAAACTATGTTTTATGTTTATTTTATATTTTTTTAATTTCTTTAATTGTGTATTTATTTAATTATAATATGTTAAATAGAAAAAGTGCATATATATATAGTTCCGTATCTTAATTAAAAGTTTATAAAATTGTATATGAATGAAAAACAATATCAATTTTAAACTATTGTTTTAGTAATAAAATATGGGTGTTTCAATTAAATATTAATTATTGTTACAAGAGCCTCATAAAATAATTCAACATAAACATATGATTGTACTAGTCTAGTACATTCTTCTACTTGGATTGAACTAATAATAGCAAAAACTTTAATCCTCTAATAAATAGAGACAAGAGGATATTGATGTCCAAGGTGTGGAATTGGGTTTCCTAGTCTAGTATATTCTTTTACTTGGATTAAACTAATAATAGCAAACTTTGGTTGTGTTGCATAAATGATGTCATGAAAAACTTTAATCCTCTAATAAATAGAGACAAGAGGATATTGATGTCCAAGGTGGAATTGGGTTTCCTTATATATTTTTTGAAACCGAGTGGTGTTGTGTGGTTGTTTTGATTTGAAATCTTACGGCATTACAATGCCTTGTTTTTTTGACAGATCATGGTTAAATGAGATATGTTGTTATCTCCTTTGTGGGAGGCAGGTTTGGAATTTCAAAGTTACCTTATCTGTCAAGTGAAAATTTGATGACATTCATTTGTTTTTTGTGCCCGTCATTTTAAGTTTTAAGCGCATTCAGTTTTTTTTCTCTAATATACAAAAAATTGTAACAAAAATCTCTTAATGAAAAAAATATATAAAAATAAGATACATCTATTAAAATGAAAGAGAAATGACATTTCAAGCCTACCTTTTAGAGCTTGCAATCTAAGGAGAAACCTATGGGAAACATCAAATTTCATTTACTGTTTCATTTACTCTTCGAACGAACCTCTATCAAATCTAAACCTTTGTCAAGTCCTGTAGGTTAAGGTTATACAATAGAGCTTAAGTAAGCTAAGTACCTACTAAAAATTATGGCGGGTTCGAATTTTACATGTGGGTAAATGATGACGTGTAGATTTAGTATCTTCCTCTCAAATACATCTTAAAATGAAAAAAACGTCCCGTGAGACGTCAAATTCCAGGCATGGTGGGAGGTTTCGTCTTCATACCATTTTTTTAGTCCTAGGGAACATAAATATTTTGTAAACGTTTTGTGTTTCTAGTAACAGATGGAAATCAATGAATTTAATTTTTGGAAAACAAAATGGGGTAGGGAATTTTATAATTATATGAGAATGCAATTTTTTAATTATTGATACCATATATTACGTCAAAATGTTAAATTTTCACAAGGACTATTCATAATTTTAAATGGATTTATCGCTAGGTGTCCAAATAAATAAATAAGATGTAAGTCACACCTAGACTGTTGTAGGTGTAAGCCTAATACCCATCAACATGTAAAGGATAAATGTTTGTAAAAGGTGGCAAATGAATGGAAATCTCAGTTAAAGATTTCAATCACAGATAACTCCATGCAATATACACCAACAAACAAGGCCTTGAATAACTTCAGATCAAGTYTTAAGAGATAAAGTGATAGATGGAAGAATTGACAAGGAAAGTGTAATATGCATATCATTTACATTAGGTAACACTAAGACACATATGAAAAAAACTCTYTGAAATAAGAACCTCTTACAATCAAAGAGAAAAAACTCTGATACACTTGCATACAATATCACAATAGATCCTTTATTGCAATAAAGAAACAACCAGCCAGATGAATCATTCACACAGACTGTTATCAAAGTAAGACAACAAAAGATGATAAAGAAAAGAAAGGCTAATTTCCACTATTCAAAGTATCTTGGATCCGGTCCATACATTAGGAGAAAAACTCTGTACAAAGACAATATCAAAATAGGAGTTTTTATGTCACACCATTTGAACCCTTCTTAAGTATTACAATGCCCTTTAAATAGCCTCAACAATCATTTCTAGCTTTACAATTCGCATTACAAATTCCTCATAGGGTCCATGTGCCTAAGGGAAGCGTGGCAACAGGTGTACAACAACAAAGAAACAAACAACTAATTTCAAGGAGGATGTTGGCAATTTTTGCAACATTCTTTAATGGATGATGATGTGTCCATAATAGTGCATCTTCTTTAGGCAGGTGGCCTCCTAGATTGCAACTAACCTTCAGAGTGCTGGTACAAATTCATCTTCACATTTGGTAGCTCACTTTCCCTCCAGAATCTCAAAAACATTGAGTTCACAATGGAGCACTGCAAACTGTCCTGAAACAACCAATTCACAACGCCAATGGTTCCAGGTGATGAAAACTTTCTTGTAACGACCTATTTCACTTTTTCCAATGATTCAACATCTCAAAACTCATACCAGGTGTCCAGATATGCTGCAAAACTTCATTACCTTGATACATAATTGGGTAAAAGATACCAAAACTGATAATTATGGTTCAAAACTCATATCCATCACCAAAAATGTTGCACATGCATATAATAGAACTTTGACCAAAAATTGATTCTGGTTTTTTTGAAAGATCAATGAATTTATCTTTTAGTTCTGGAGCTTCTTCTGGTAGCAACCTTGGCCAACATGTCTAGGTTTATCTTTGCCAATTCTTCTTTGAAAGGCTGTAATTATGCCTTCAATTTCATGATTTGAGCTTGATGGGTTATGTTCTTTCTACAGATATTTTTGAGCTTCCTATGAAGGGGCATGAATATTTTAGCCAAAAACCTCGCCTTATCAATGGTCTCATGATACATGCCCAACATATCCTTAAGATTCTTCCTGGAACCCAAGTTTTCATTTTTCAACTTATCATCTTCAACTCTTGCTTCCTTGAGCTCCCTCTTGAGCCTCTTAAAGGTGGGGTTGATTTCATGCTGAGGAGTAGTGATGTCAATAACTTATATATGTTGCTTAGAAGATTGATATTTTCCTTTTTCCTTAGCTGAGGTCTCTATTGTATCATTCTTCACAAGGATATGTTGCTTAGCTGTTGCTCTAGTAAAATGCCTCCTAGGTTTAACCTTGTCTGCAACAATAGGTGAGGAAAAAACAAGCTTTTTTCCTTTCAATACTCTGGGTTTTCTTGAACAAACCTTCATAGGGATAGGGTTTGGCATTGGTGAATTTTCTCTATCTGGAGGTTGTGAAGGACCTCCTGATTCTGCTTCATAAGTATCTCTAACAACTTTATCACTCATAGTCACCCTTTTCTTCTTGCTAGCTTCTGAATGCACAATCCTCTCAATAGGAGTAGGACTTTGTCTCTTGTACTGTGGAGTGGGGGAAACAACTAGCTGAAACTGTGATGAAGTCAGGAAGGTTTCCCAATTAGTGTTTGTCTTCCTCAACTCTTCCATTACTAACATATTAATAAGGCTAGTTTTAAAGACACCGATATCTACTTTCTTTGACTTGGCTTGAACTCTGTCAGACATCTTACCAATGCTTCTAAAAAGATAAAATGGAAGGTTCATGGATTTTTTTCCTGTGAAATGTAACAACAACCTGATGTGGTATTGGTACACCATGTTGAACCTCCCCTCACATGTGAATTATATCTGGATAACCCTCGACATATTGTCAAAACATTCAAGCATGTGGCTTGTAGGTACTCCTTTGGACAAGTTTTCCTCCTAATACTCTAGCTTAAGGAATTTCTTTGAGAAGGGAGAATTTAATAACATAGTTTTGAACCATTTCTCTCCATTGTTGGGTATCTTTGTTGCAACAGAGATGGAATGCTCTGAAACATCAAAATCTAACATTCCCACTTTGGTTTTAGTCCCATTAAAGTTGAGTGAAAAAGCTTTGGCTGCTTCTGGATGCCCCCTTTGCATCTTTTGACAGAAATTTATACAACCTACCCTTTGAAATGCTTCCCTGAACAAAGGTTTAGAGTTAAGAAGCTACATATCATAAGTTTTTTTCCTCACAATCTCCCCTACCTTGTGAGTCTTCTTGTGTTGTTGACTATCCATAACTACTGCTGGAAGAATGCTTTTTGTAATTCGTTATGACAACTAGGTGTGTGAAAATAGAGTACACATGAATTTAGGGTTTAAATGACAATATTGTTTTTCCTAAATCTCACCTTGTGAAAAACTTTATACACATCAAGGAATGATATGGAACACACTTCAAATAGGAGGGATAATGGATCAACCACTTAGATTTCTAATGAAAGGAAGATAGGTGAAATTTATTTGCTAATAACAGAGTTTTAGCAGCATAAATATCAGTTTGTAGCGCGAATGATGTATGCAAAATCAAGGATGGTTCTACAAAAGATAAACCATACATTTCAGGTTTTATAGGGGTATCATTCAATCGTTTAAGACTAAACTTCAAATGGATGCAGAAGATGAGGGTTTCAACAATTCTGGAATAGAGGCTTCACAACTCCAAATTTTGCAGAGTCATAGCAACTAGTTCACAGAACTGAGGTATTTCAGAGGGACTGGTGGCATCTCAGTAGAGGAAAATATGCATCAGGTCAAGAAAGAATTTTGGACTGGTGTGCAGGTTTTAGGGCTCCATGGGAAAAGATTTAAAAGTTGGTAGAAAATAATCTTGAACAGTTCGTAGCGCCAATGCATAAGGAAACATAAACCCCTCTTTTCAACCTTTGAACAGTGTGGAGACCATTAAGTGTTCGACAACACAGCTATTCCAACAGAGGACGAACACCTTCAGTAACCACTCACATAACCAGATCAAATATCAACACACCGATGTTTTCACGTGGTAAAACCCCTACGGGGAAACATCCACGGCCCCAGTCAACGCGGCCACTTGGAGCAGTTTATTAATGCAAAGAAAAAGATTACAGAGAAATTTTACAAGAGGGTTTCTCACAATCGATCATCGGCAAATGACCCTCCATGCTCTTTAAATAGAGATCATGG
>JASDQU010502752.1:46595-66075 GCA_032191745.1 Picea mariana | reverse complement strand
AGGAGAGTATGAACCGTCGGATCACTCTATGTCGGGAACATATCGTGACCGTCGGATTGCCTAACTACAAATGCATACTAATGCATACTAAAGAAACACACTTTTACCTAACGACATATTAGACCAAGTAGATCTTAACTAACTCCTAAGTGTCTAAATATCCTAACATTAAGGAGTACTTGGTAAACCTGGGTTTGATGTTGATTCTTGTGAATTTGAATTGATATTTCAAAAATTCGTTCAAACACGATGATCCTCTTTAGCCATTCTGCAGTGTCGGTTCGCAGCGCCAAGTTCAAAATCAAATCGCGCACTTCAAGGAGATTGTCAGCAAATCTGTGACATAATCCCTGAAAATTCGGTTAAATGAAGGCATTGAAAACGATGAAATCCCCTTTGACACGTTTCTTAACTGCAATGATGACAAATAAATGCTTGAGGTACCGATGAGTACGCTGTGAACTCTCCTGGTGAGTTGGCAGCAAATACACTTGACTTTTGACTAGACATCTAAATGGTTGGATGGTGACAAAGGAGGACTTGTGTGCAATTGGGAGGCATGACATGTCATGGTACTGATTTTAAGATAAAAAATGTGACTCATAAGGACCATTAACCTTGTCACAATGACAAATCTTATGACATAAAGACTCTAAACCAAGGATAAACATAAATTCACTTATTCAAATCAAAATTTAAGTTATGACCACAACAAGAAGACAAAAAACCTAGGACTTATAAGACCCTATGACTCAGAAAACAAAACCAAAGTGATTTTTTTTTTACCCCTACAATTTTATGTGCTAACATCTGGCTCCACAGGGGATGGAGACCTCCTTGTGAGGCTCCAAGAACCTCTGTAGTTCCAATGTCGTATCTGACTTCTGAATATGATTCTAATTTCAACAATTGTTCACCATTCTGCAAGTTAAAACATCTTACAAAGACCATCTATTATTACATTGGGCATGGAGTCTTATTCCAAAACTGAAAACAAAACAAATGCTTGTGCACCGAGCTTATTTATGTACATTTCTACTGCTAACCAATAAACTGTTGTGATCAAGTGTATACATATTTCCAACTCAACCATGCAAGGAATTGGTTAACTAACTGAACCGAACTTCCATCTTTAAGAACAAATGAAATAATAAGAATGGAAAAATATAGGAGCAAACAGGCTTGAAGATCATATTTAAAACTCCTAAATTATGTCTTTAAAAAGTTGAATACAAAAGGATTTTTACTCCATTTGAAATCCATGTAAATAACCATTGGATCTTGGAAAAATCAACTAGATTATTTCCATTCAAGAAATCTATACTCTATCACTGATTGAGGAATATCAATAACAACTTCACCAATTTCTAAAGATTGTTGATCCACATCTGCTAGGAAAAAGGGTAATCATGGTTGATTTTGTAAGATCCCTTCATTCTTATTTGCTACAACTGACATAAGTCCATCATGACCCCATTTACTGCCTTCCCATGAATTTGATGCATGAATGCTATTATGAAGTTCTATAGCTAATCCTGAAACAATTTTTTCTTCATAATATGTTTGGTATCCTTCCTCTATATTTGAAACAACAGGTTCATCAGGGGAAAAATCTAATGCATCTACAACCATGCAATCATCAATACTATGAACAACTACATCTCAAAAACCCTCTTCTTGGGAAGAAGAAGTAGAAAGAGTTCCATGTATGAATGATTTATTATCCACATCTTCATTAGTATAATCTCTTCCATCCTCACTACTAGATAAATTTATATGTTGGATATCTAAATGAAATTCCTCACAACAGTGTTAAAAAATAAGTTCTTTATAAAAATGCCTTTTACAATGCTCATTGAATGAAGCACGAAAATATATTAAGGAAAATATGTTGGAAGCAGGAAGACAAAATTACCATTCTCGTGCATCACCTTTTAAAGAGTACATGAACATTTTCATCAACGCGTCCTCATGATGTATGTCTAGTTGATCCATGAATTGATGAAATGTAATGAGATGTTGAGTAGGATTTACCCCCTTGTCTTATTTGAAAGTAGGAAGGTAATCCATCCATTCTGATGGTGGAGGCATTAGACTTGGAAAACCAGGGATAGTTGAAAAATTGAGAGGTGCAAACCTTCGTGCCAAGATAGCCTCCATGGACTTTGTCATCTTGAATCAGTGAAGTCCCCAAAAGATCCTTTCTTCATGGAGTGGAGTCACCAGGTGAATGATGCAGTCTGAATATGTCCAGCTTTAGTTCACCATACAAAGATGCATCTAATCAAATTCGTTCTCCCAGGGAAGATATTCAACTTCATCCCCGAAACCGGCTCAAAAAATGTTAGCACTAGAAGTCACACCTAGACTGTTGTAGGTGTAATCCTAATACCCATCAGAGTGTAAAGGATAGATTTTTATAAAAGGTGACAAATGGATGGAAAACTCAGTTAAAGATGTCAATCACAGATAACTACATGCAATATACACTATCAAACAAGGCCTTGAATAAATCCAAATCATGTTTTAAGAGATAAAGTGATATATGTAAGAATTGAAAAGGAAAGTGTAATATGCATATCATTTACATCAGGTAACACTGAGACACATATGAAGAAAACTCTCTGAAATAAGAACCTCTTACAATCAAATAGAAAAAAATCTGATACACTTGCATACAATATCACAATAGATCCTTTATTGCAATAAAGAAACAACTAGCCACATGAATCATTCACACAGACTGTTATTAAAGTAAGACAGAATAATATGATAAAGAAAAGAAAGACTGATTTCCACTATTCAAAGTATCTTGGATCTAGTCCATACATTAGGAGAAAAACTATGTTACAAAGACAATATAAAAATATGAGTTTTTATGTCACACCATTCGAACCCTTCTTAAGTTTTAGAATTCCCTTTAAATAGCCTCAACTATCATTTCCAACTTTATAATTCACCTTACAACTTTCTCATAGCATCATTGTGCATAAGGTTAGCGTGGCAACTCATGTACAACAACAAAGAAACAAACTTCTACTTTCAAGGAGGATGTTGGCAATGTTTGCAACATTCTTTAATGGTTGATGATGTGTCCATAAGAGTGCATATTATTTCGGAAGGTGGCCTCCCAAATCACAACTAACCTTCAGAGTGCTAGTACAAATTCATCTTGATAGCTGGTATCTCTCTTTCCCTCCAAAATCTCCAAAAAACCGAGTTCACAATGCAACACTGCAAATTGTCCTGAAACAACTAGTTCGCAACGCCAATGGTTCCAAGCACTGCGAACTTTCTTGTAGTGATCTGTTTCACTTTTTCCAAGGATTCAACATCTCAAAACTCATACCAGGTGTCTAGATATATTGAAAAACTTCATTACCTTGATATATAACTTGGGAAAAAATACCAAAACTAATAATTATGGTTCAAAACTCATATCCATCACCAAAAATGTTGCACATGCATATAACAAAACTTTGACCAAAAAATGATGCTGGTTTTTTTGGAAGATCAATGAATTTATCTTTTAGTTCTGGAGCTTCTTCTGGTAGTAACCTTGGCTAGCATGTCTAGTTTTGTCTTTTCCAACTCATCTTTGAATGGTTGTAATTTTTCCTTCAATTTCTTGATTTGGGCTTGATGGGTTTTGTTCTACCTGTAGATATTTTTGAGCTGCCTGTGAAGGGGCATGAATATTTTATCCAAAAACTTGGCCTTATCAATGGTCTCATGATACATGCCCAACATCTCCTTAAGATTCTTCCTGGAACTCAAGTCTTCATTTTTCAACTTATCAGCTTCAACTCTTGCTTCCTTGAGCTACCTCTTGAGCCTCTTAAAGGTGGGGTTGCTTTAATGCTGACGAGTAGTGATGTCAACAAATTCTATAGTCTTATTAGAAGATTGAGATTTTCCTTTTTCCTGAGCTGAGGTCCCTTTTGTATTATCCTTCACAAGGATATGTTGTTTGGTTGCTACTCTAGTAAAAGGCCTCCTAGGTTTAACCTTGTCTACAACAATATGTGAGGAAAAAACAAGATTTTTTCCTTTCAGGCATCTGGGTTTTCATGAAGGAACCTCCATAGGGATAGGGTCTGCCATTGGTGAATTTTCTCCATCTGGAGGTTGTGAAGGACCTCCTGATTTTGCTTCATAAGTATCCTTGACAACTTTATCACTCATAGTCACCCTTTTCTTCTTGCTAGCTTCTGAATGCACAATCCTCTCAACAGGAGTAGGACATTGTCTTTTGGACTGTGGAGTGGGGGAAACATCTAGCTGAAATTGTGATTAAGTCAAGAAGGTTTCCAATTAGTGTTTTTCTTCCTCAACTCTTCCATTACTAACATCTTACTATGGCTAGAGTGAAAGACATTGGTATCTACTTGCTTTGACTTGGCTTGAACTCTGTCATACATCTTACCAATGCTTCTAAAAAGATAAAATGGAAGGTTCATGGCTTCTTTTCATGTGAAATGTAACAACAACTTGATGTGGTATTGGTACACCATGTTGAACCTCCCTTCACATGTGAAGTATCTCTGGATAACCCTCAACATCTTGTCAAAACATTCAAGCATGTGGATTGTAGGTACTCCTTTGGACAAGTTGTCCTCCTGATACTCTAGCTTAAGGAATTCCTTTGAGAAGGAAGAATTTAATGACATAGTTTTGAACCATTTCTCTCCACTGTTGGGTATCTTTGTTGCAACATATATGGAATGCTATGAAACATCAAACTCTAACATTCCCACTTTGGTTTTAGTCCCATTAAAGTTGAGTGCAAACTCTTTGGCCACCTCTGGATGCCCCCTCTGCATCTTTTGACAAAAGTTTATACAACCTACCCTCTGAAATGCTTCCCTGAACAAAGGTTTAGAGTTAAGAAACTGCATATCATAAGGTTTTTTCCTCACAATCTCCCCTCCCTTGTGAGTCTTCTTGTGTTGTTGACTATCCATAATTACTATTGGAAGAATGCTTTATGTAATTCGTTATGACAACTAGGTGTGAAAATAGAGTAAACATGAATTTAGGATTTAAATGATAGTATTGTTTTCTCTAAATCTCACCTTGTGCAAAAATTTATACACATCACTCTATACACATCAAGGTATGATATTGAGCACACTTCAAATATGAGGGATAATGGATCAACCACTGAGATTTGTAATGAAAGGAAGATAGGTGAAATTTCTTTTCTAATAACATAGTTTTAGCAGCATAAATACCAGTTTGCAGCACCAATGATGTACATGCAAAGTCAAGCCTGGTTCTACAAAAAATCAACAATACATCTCAGGTTTGATAGGGGTATCATTCAATCATTTAAGACTAAACTTCAAATGGATGCAAAAGATGAGGGTTTCAACAATTCTGGAACAAATGATTCGTAACGCTTGGTTCGCATCGCCAAATTTTGCAGAGTCAAAGAAACCAACTCACAACATTGAGGTATTTCAGAGGGACATGTGGTTTCTCAGCAGAGGAAAATATGCATGAGGTCAAGAAAGAAGTTTGGATTGGTGTGCAGGTTTTAGGGCGCTATGGGAAAAGATTTAAAAGTTGGCAACAAATAATCTTGAACAGTTCGCAACGCCAGTGCAGAAGGCAACATAAACTCCTCTTTTCAACCTTTGAATAGTGTGGAGAAGGAGTACTTGGTAAACCTAGGTTTGATGTTGATGCTTGTGAATTTGAATTGATATGTCAGTAAGTCATCCAAACTCAGTGATCCTCTTCAGCCAGTTTGCAGCACCAGTTCACAATGCCAAGTTCAAAATCAAATCGTGCACTTCAAGGAGACTGTTAGAAAATATGTGACATAATCCCTGAAAATTTGGTTATATGAAGGCGTTGAAAACCATGAAATCCCTTTGACACGTTTCTTAACTGCAATGATGACAAATGAATGCTTGAGGTTCCGATGAGTACGCTGGAAAATCTCCTGGTGAGTTGGCAACAAATACACCTGAATTTTGACTAGACATCTAAACGGTGGGATGGTGACAAAGGAGGACTTGTGTACAATTGGGAGGCATGACATGTCATGGTAGTTATTTTAAGATCAAAATTGTGACTCATAAGGACCATTAACCTTGTCATGATGAAAAATATTATCACATAAAGACTCTAAACCAAGGATAGAAATAACTTCACTTATTCAAATCAAAATTTAAGTTGTGACCACAACAAGAAGACCCAAAACCTAGGACTTATAAGACCCTATGAATCAAAAAACAAAACCAAAGTGATTTGTTTTTACCCCTACAATTCTATGTGCTAACATCTTGCTCCACAGGGGATGGAGACCTCCTTGTGAGGCTCCAAGAACCTCTGCAGTTCCAGTGCCTTATCTGACTTCTGAATATGATTCTAATTTCAATAATTTTTCACCATTCTACAAGTTAAAACATCTTACAAAGACTGTCTTCTATTACATTGGGCATGGAGTCTTATTCCAAAACTGAAAAAAAAAACAAATGCTCTTACACTGATCGTATTTATGTACGTTTCTATTGCTAACCAATAAACTGTTGTGATCAAGTGCATACAAATTTCCAGCTTATCCATGCAAGGAATTGGCTAACTAACTGAACTAGACTTTCATATTTAAGAACAAATGAAATGATAAGAATGGAAAAATATAGGAGCAAACAGGCTTGAAGAAAATATTTAAAACTCCTAAATTTTGTCTTTAAAAATTTGAAGATAGAAGGCTTTCTACTCCATTTCAAATCTATGTAAATAACCACTGGATCTTGGAAAAAACAACTAGGTTCTTTCCATTCAAGAAAGCAATACTCTATTGTTTCTTGAGGAATATCAATAACATTTTCACTAATTTCTGAAGATTTTTTATCCACATTTGCTAGGAAAAAGGGTAATAATGGTTGATTTTGTAAGCTCCCTTCATTCTTATTTTCTACAACTGACATAAGTCCAACATGATCCCCTTTACTCCCTTCCCCTGAATTTGATGCATGATTTCTATTATGAAGTTCTATAGCTAATTCCAAAACAATTTTTTCTTCATAATCTGTATGGTATCCTTCCTCTATATTTAAAACAACAAGTTCATCAGGGGAAAAATATAATGCATCTACAACCATGCAATCATATGACCAACTACATCTTGAAAACCTTCTTCTTGGGAAGTAGAAGTAGAAAGAGTTCCATGTATGAATGATTTCTTATCCACATCTTCGTAAGTATAATATCTTCCATCCTCACTACTAGAGAAATTTATATGTTGGATATCTGAATGAAATTCCTCACAACAGTGTTCAAAAGAAGTTCTTTATAAAAATACCTTTTACGATGCTAATTGAATGCAACATGTAAATCTCTTAAAAAAAATATGTTGGAAGAAGGAAGAGAAAAGTACCATTATCGTGCATCACCTTTTAAAGAGTACATGAACATTTACATCAACACATCCTCATGATGTATGTCTAGTTGATCCATACATTGATGAAATGTAATGAGATGTTGATAAAGATTGCCCCCCTTGTCTTCTTTTAAAGTAGGAAGGTAATCCATCGATTCTAGCGGTGGAGGCACTAGATTTGGAAAATCGGGGACAATTGAAAAATTGAGGGGTGCAAACCTTTGTGCCAAGATAGCCTCCATGTCCTTTGTCGTTATGAATCAGTGAAGTCACCAACAGATCCTTTCTTCATGGAGTGAAGTCACTAGGTTAATGATGAAGTATGAATATGTCTAGCTTCATTTCACCATCCAAATATGGATCTAATCAAAGTCGTTCTCCTTGGGAAGATCTTCAACTTCGTCCTCGACAACAATGCCAAAAATGTTAGTACTAGAAGTCACACCTAGATTGTTGTAGGTGTAATCCTAATACCCATCATAGTGTAAAGGGTAAATGTTTATAAAAGGTGGAAAATGGATGGAAAACTGAGTTAAAGATGTCAATCACACATAACTCCATGCAATATACACTAGAAAACAAGGCCTTGAATAACTTCAAATCAGGTTTTAAGAGATAAAGTGATAGATGGAAGAATTGAAAAGGAAAGTGTAATATGAATATCATTTACATCAAGTAACACTGAGACACATACGAAGAAAACTCTCTGAAATAAGAACCTCTTACAATCAAAGAGAAAAAACTATGATACACTTGCATACAATATCACAATAGATCCTTTATTGCAATAAAGAAAAAACCATCCAGATGAATCATTCACATAGACTGTTATCAAAGTAAGACAACAAAAGATGA
The DNA here is from genome assembly GCA_032191745.1 of Picea mariana. Taxonomy (NCBI): domain Eukaryota; kingdom Viridiplantae; phylum Streptophyta; class Pinopsida; order Pinales; family Pinaceae; genus Picea; species Picea mariana. Next base: position 57,827 of record JASDQU010502752.1, on the reverse strand, counting down.
TAAAGAAAAGAAAGACTGATTTCCACTATTCAAATTATCTTAAATCTGGTCCATACATTAGGAGAAAAACTACGTTACAAAGACAATATCAAAATAGGAGTTTTTATGTCACACCATAAAAACCCTTCTTAAGTCTTACAAAGCCCTTTAAATAGCCTCAAATATCATTTCCAGTTTTACAATTCACCTTACAACTTCCTCATAGGATCCCTGTGCCTAAGTGAAGTGTGGAAACAAGTGTATAACAACAAAGAAACAAATTGCTACTTTCAAGGAGGATGTTGGCAACGTTTGCAACATTTTGTTGGCATGTTTTAGAGGAAGCGTGTGCTTGTCATTGATGGAAAGAACAACAACGATGATGGCAAACATGAACATCATAAGCTCAGGAGGGGAAGTGAACAATATGCAGAGATCAAATCTCAGAAGGGAAAGCACAACACATAAATGTGATCAGGATCAACATCTCCACAGGACAAACCAAATTGATTGAGAATTCGATCACCCGAATATCTGTCAGTCGTCGGATCAAATTAAGTGGAAGGACAGGATAAGCTAGAAGAGAATCACCGAAGATAGATCAAGCCATCGATCTAAGAACATGATCGATGAACAACATTTGGTTCACGTCAAAAGTTTTGAGGAGGTTACTATTTGGGGAATCTCACTTCGAAAGAATTGGCAACTTGAAAGTCGAATTACCCGAAGCTCGAAATCCGAAATGAATAAGGACCATCGGATCTGGAACAAATGCGATCACCATTAGATCAGGGAGACCATGTTAGCAGACCACCTCAACAAGGACATGTGGCAGACCTTGTCAGCAAGGACATGTGGCATACCACGTCAGCAAGGACATGTGGAAACCACTCGACCCGTGCCAAGTCAACAGGTGATGTGTGTAATGTTACGTCACTCCGGGAGATTTACTTCGGGAGTTTTTACCACCAGTAGATGCCCTAAGTCCCGAAGTCCCAAAGTGGACATGGGTCTTCCGATCTAAAGAACACTTCAGGTGCATATTCAACCGTTGATCTAGTACAGTGGAAGGAAAATGTAAGTGGAAGTGTTAACCGACGGCAAGCAGTCTCCACTGCCTATGACTTATTCAGCAGGTAACCACTCTGGAGGAGAATGAAGCAGCAATCAGCCTAAAGTCCCGAAGTTCCGAAGTCAAATATGATCATTGATCGTGCTGGAGGGTACGTGTCAACGGATCATGAGCTCCGGACGAAACTACTCCGGGAAAACGCGAAGGAGAAAGGTTTGAAATTGATGAAGGATGAAGTCTCAGAGTGGAGGATAGTCATTGGATTAAGGAGGACAAGTGTTAATAGATCTTCCACTCCGGAAGATTGTCATATGGGAAAAGCGATATTTGAGAGTTGAAATTCCAGAAGCTCGGAGAGCCCGAGATTCGGAATAGATTCTTGACCGTCAGATCATCCGAAGAAGATCTCAGTCATCATATTGTCCGAAGAAGATCTCAAGCATCAGATCGTCCGAAGTGAATCTGGGCCGTATGATCTAGAAAATACATGGCGTAAAACTGTGGATTTTGGGTAAAGGCCCGAAGTAAGCCTCAACCGTCTGATTCAAGGGGACACGCATTGTTAGATCGTTTAATCCGGGTGAAACGCTCCAGGAGCAAGCGAGTGTAGAGGAATTGAATCTCCCGAAGGCTGAAGTCTCGAAGTGAACGAGTACCATTGATTTGAGGAGGACACGTGGAAGGAATCTGTAGACTCCGGCTAAAAGGGTTTTGGGAGAGCGTGAAGGTTGAGAATTGAAATCGTCGAAGCCTAGAGTAGCGAAGCAGATCTTGACCGTTGATCGAGTAAGGGGACACATGACGATTGATCTAGTTGAGAGGTAAAATCCCCTAAGTAGAGGCAGAGCCATCGATTGAGAAGGATAGGTGTCCACAGATCATCGACTCTGGAAGATTGGCATATAAAGAAAAGCAGGGTTTGAGATTTGAAACTCCCGGAGCCCAGATCGCGAAATAAATCACAGTCGTTGATTTAGGGAGGTTAGATCTGATCTGCAGATCGTGAAAGAACAAATCTGAACCATCCATTCAACAACACCGTCATCATGAGATCGATGGTCCCGTCGCATTGCGGGGATTGAAGGTGCGCGAACTTTAAAAATTTGAAGGCGAGCCGCAATTGAAAACACGGTTTTGAAGAAAGAACATGTGGAGGTTCGAGGTAAATTGTGGGGCGAAAAGTAGTTTGATTTCAAACCACCTTTGGATGTACCCACAATCGCATGGTCACATGAGATCATCGCCCAAGGTCACATCAATGGAAGATAGGGGAAGGAGCTAGCGTTGCTAGGCTCCACATCAGAGGTTACGCATTGAATAATAAAAAATCCTCTACATGTATAATCCAACGGTGTTGATTAACCATAATCTGATCGAAGGGTTGTTGTTTCACTTTGTGGTCTCTTGATCAGTTATGATTCAGTTACATTAATTGAATCATTGTTCTGGGGAATTGGAATCATTGTTACTGAGCGGTTGAATCATTGCTCTTGAGCATTGGAATCATTGTTCTTGAGCAATTTTTGATTCCCGACCTGGTTGTTGGAGATTCAGAGAGTAACAGATGATGAGGGCATGAATAAAATAAATATGTCATGACAGAGGAAGGTAGTTGTTCCTCGGTAAAACAAGTTGAACTGTATGTGATCAAGGAGACAGCAGGAGCAGAGCGTGAAAGATGCAAAGATGAAGAACAGAAGTTGGACAGAGCAGAAATGGTGAAAACAACAGACTGTACAAGAACCTAAGAGCATGATAAGAATAGAGGAAGAGCAGATGGAGAGAGACATCAAGTGGATCCAAGCATGAATAGACAGAAGCAGAGCAGTGTAGCAGAACAATGATGAGACTGGTAAGCCATTGATAAATACTGTATCACTGTAATAAATTTCAGCAAACAAAGATTTATATCTCAGGGTTGTAGGGTGGTGCTAGGGAAGACTGTTGTCCTCAGAGTTTGAAGTGGGTTCTTGAACATAGGGAGTTGTAGCTTCCATCTGGTTGCAGCCAAAAAAACCAGGGCGGTAGGGTGGTGCTAGGGAGGACTGTTGTCCTCAGAGTTTCAAGTGGGTGCTTGAACACAAGGAGTTGTAGCTTCCATCTGGTTACAGCCAGAAAAACTAGGGTGGTAGGGTGGTGCAAGGGAGAACTATTGTTCTCTATTATACAGGTTGGTGCATGTATGATAGGAAGTTGGTGCTTCCATCCAGTTGGTACTGGAACACTCAAGGAGTTGGTGCTTCCTTCTAGTGGGTGCTAGAGAAACCAGAGATTTGGTTCTCTCAGCAAGTTGCAGCTTGTAAAACAGAGGTGGTAGCCTCACATTGATTTGGTGCTCAAAGATAGATGATGTACAGAACATAAAAATACTGCCTATCATTCGAATAATAAGAGTTTTTCTCTCTTTATGGCTTTCCTCGTGAATATTTGTCTCTCTGTCTATCATATGTGTGATTGATGTTTGTTATTTCTGTTGTTCATGTCTTACATAAACTTGATGATTACTTGGAAAATATTAACAATATCTTAATAGGCATAAAATTGTTTAAGCACAGTAACAATTGATTCACCCCCCCCTCTCTCAGGTGTCTTAGTAATTTCAACAATTGGTATCAGAGCAGGTTCCTTTTAGCTAAAGGTAGACCAGTAAGCTTAAACATGACAAGTTATGAAGGAACTTCAACCAATAAGAACATACATTATGGCCTTAGGTGCTGATGTTTGGGATGTTGTAGAGACTGGATATACAAAACCTGTTGTGATAGCTTCCAAAGATGATAAGTTAGAATTTAGCTTCAATGCAAAGGCAATGAATGCTATCTTGAGTGGGCTTGCTGAAGCTAAATTTGTAAAGGTAATGCATCTTGATTCTGCCAAAGAGATGTGGGATAAATTCATTAGCAGTTATGAAGGAAATGAGAAAGTAAAAGATGCCAAACTTCAGATACATAGATTGAAATTTGAACAACTAAAGATGTATGAGGACGAAACAGTTAGTAAATATTTCTTAAGAGCTGAGGAGCTTGTGAACGTCATGAAGGGTCTTGGTGATAATATTGAAGACGCATTGTTAGTTCAGAAGATTTTAAGATCTCTGCCTAACAGATTTAATCCAAAAGTTTCTGCAATAGAAGAACTGAATGATCTTAAGATTTTTTCTATTTATCAACTTCTAGGAGCTCTAACTGCTTATGAAATGAGGATTAGTAAAGATAAACCTATCTCTAGAGAAGCATCATTTAAAGCAGATAAGAATGAGGATTCCGAGCCTGATGAAATTGAAGCAAAATTTGTGAGAAGACTAAAGAAAGTACCAAGGCAAGTTGCCCTTCAAATGTTTTAACTGCGGAAATATAGGTCACATTGCATCTAAGTGTCCATAGAAGAAGAAGGACCAGAACTCTGAAGGTGAAGAGAAGTAAAAATCCAAGATATTTGGTAAAAAGAAAAGTTTATGTGTAAACAATGATGACTCTTTAGGAGACAAAGATAGTGATTCTTCTTGTGAAGATAAGGTTAATAACTTTATGCTTATGGCCAAAGAGGATTATGATAATGAAATAATAGGAAGTGATGTTGATGACAAATAAGTTGTGGTTGATATGGAAGGTGAATTAATCAGTGCTTTGGAAGAAATTGACAGACTCAGATTTAAGAAGAGAAAACAAAAACAATTGTTGATGTAGTTTGAAAAGAATGGTAAAGAACCAAGTGAATATTTTGTTTTGTTAAAAGTAGAATTAGAAGAAGTAAATAAAATAGAAGATATTCTAAAACAACAATTAGTAGCGAAGAAGGTAATATGTGAAGCTCTGGAAGCTGAAGTAGTGGCTGTCAAAAAAGATCTAGAGAAATTTCAAGCCTTATACCAACATAATCTGACAAGCATTAAAGCCTCAGAAGGATTAGCCACCATTATGAATCAACAAAGAAATCCAAAGTTGAAAACTAGTTTGGGTTATGAAGAAGGATTAAGTAGTGGTCAGCCAAGCAACAAAGAATCCATCAAGTTTGTCAAATCTAGAATCATTGACAACAACCACTCTGTAGAAACAAAGGAAGATAGTCAACCACAAAGGAGGAGTGAAATAAAAAGTACCAGAACCGAATTTGTAGAACAAAGAAATAACACAAACACGCCCTCTACTCAAAGAAATCATCAGCATGGAAGAAATCGACCCACTCAAAGAAGACAACCATTTTCCAAGTACAAAGGATTTTTCTATGGATATTGTTTTTTCTGTTCTAACTTTGGTCACAAAGCTGTAAACTGTTCTTTAAGATTTAGATATGAGAAATCAAGATACTCAAGGATTAAATATTTGCCACAACAAAGAATGAGACAACCAAGTAACAAACAACCATAGACTGCAAATCATGTGATGGCTAGTAAAAAGACACAGGTTAAGCATAACAATCGTTATGATCCTTTATTTAGTGAACCAGAATGTTACACTTGCCATAATTATGGACATAAAGTTGCAGACTGTCGCTTAAGGAACTATAAGATAGATTTGAATCCCTCTGCTATAAATGTCAAGTTTTGGAAGAAGAAAGAAAATGACAAGTGTGGATTAGTGTTGTCAGCTCAAAGACAAAAGAACCCCTGGTATATTGAAAGTGGATGTTCCAAACATATGACTGGAAACAAAAGTAAGTTTCTGTCTCTAAGTGAAAGCAAACCAGGGAAGGTAACTTTTTCAAATGATGCACCAGGAAAAATCAAAGGTAAAGGAATGGTAATTCTAAGTAATGGCAAAGGGAAAGATCAAGATGTGTTGTTGGTAGATGGTCTGAAACATAATCTTCTTAGTGTCAGTCAAGTTTGTGATAGAGGATGTAAAGTTGTTTTCACTTCTAAAGATTGTAAAATACAATCTGTGAATTCAGGACATTTGATTGCAAAAGACATAAGAACAGAAAACAATGTCTATGTTTTGAAAGAAGAAAAAGAAGAATGTCACTTAAGAAAGTATGATGAAAGTTGGTTATGGCATAAGAGACTTGGACGCCTAAATTTTGATCATCTAATCAAACTTAGAAACAATGGGGCGGTAAAATATCTTAAAATATCTTTCAAAAATATCAAAGCCATATGATTCTGTATGCAAACCTTGCTAAATAGGAAAGCTTATGAGGACACAGTTTAAATCTAAGAACTTTGCATCAACAGAGAAACCTCTTCAGTTATTACATATGGATTTATGTGGACCATCAAGGAAGGAAGGTACAGGAAAAGAAAATTACTTCATGTTGATTATTGATGATTATTCTATATTTACATGGGTTGCCTTTCTGAAAGAAAAATATGAAGCATTTGAAAAATTCAAAGTGTTTAAGGATCTGACTGAGAATCAAACAGGAAAAATATTGAAAGAAGTAAGGTCTGATAGAGGAGGAGAGTTTAGTTCAAGGGACTTCAAAGAGTTTTGTGATAAACATGGGATCAAAAGAGAGTATACTATTCCAAGGACTCCACAACAAAATGGAGTAGTTGATAGACATAATAGATCAGTTCAGCAGATGGCAAGATCAATAATGAATGAAAGGAATATTTCTTAGACATATTGGGTAGAAGCAATTCATACAGCTGTACATATTCTTAACAAAGCTCATCTTAGGCCACAAAGTGACAAGACTCCTTTTGAACTATGGTTTGGAATACCTGCTTCAATCAATCATTTTAAAGTCTTTGGGAGTAAGTGTTATATCAAGAATAATGATGAAAATCTTGGCAAATATGATGACAGGGATGATGAAGGTATATTCCTAGGGCATGCTACAAACATTAAATGATACAGATGTTATAATAAAAGGCTACATAAATTGGTTGATTGTATTGACATAAAAGTTGATGAAGAAATCTCGACACGATATGTAAGCAGCGTTGAATTAACAATAGAGGATATAGTTGAAGTTGAAGATGAACATGTCCAAGAATCATAAAAAGAAGACTCTAAGTCAGATGAAGATACAAATACTCAGGCATACTCAAATCAACAAACAACATCAAATCCTCCCTCCAGAATTACTCAAAAGAATCATCCTGCAAGTCAGATAATTGGTGAGAAAGACAAAGGTGTACAAACCGGGAGAAGTATAATCAAAGATACCGAGCAATCACATATAGCCTTCATATCCATGGTGGAACCCAAGAACTTTAATGAATCCAGTGAAGATGTAAACTGGTTAAAATCAATGAATGAAGAACTGGATCAGATTGAGAAGAACAATACTTGGGAGCTTGTTCCTAGACCTCTAGATAAGTATGTAATTGGCTCCAAATGGGTGTTTAAGAATAAAATGAATGAAAAAGGACAAATTGTTAAGAATAAAGCCAGTCTGTAAGGGGCATGCACAAGTTGAAGGACAAGATTTTGATGAAACCTTTGCACCAGTGGCAAGATTGGAAGCCATCCAAATATTTCTTGCCTATGCATGTCATAAGAACTTTAAAGTATATCAGATGGATGTTAAGTCAACATTTCTTAATGGAGATGTAGAAGAATAAGTATATGTGGAGCAACCTAAGGGATTTTCACTAACAAATAATCCTGACTATGTCTGTAAGTTGAAAAAGGAATTATATGGACTGAAACAAGCACCACAAGCCTGGTATTATAGACTGGACAAATTTCTATAGGACAAAGGGTTCAAGAAAGGTACTGTTGACAGTAATCTGTACATTAAGTTTGAAGGTGATGATTTATTATTTGTTTTGGTTTATGTAGATGACAAAATTTTTGGATGCACTAATGACCCTTCAGTTCAGTGGTTTGCTAATTCAATGTAGACTGAGTTTGAGATGTCTATGCTAGGAGAATTGTCATATTTTATTGGTTTACGAATCAATCAGAGTTTTGCAGGGATATTTATCTCTCAAGAAAAATATTTGAAAGAGATGTTGAAGAAGTTTCAGATGGATGATTCCTCTCCTGTTAGTACACCTATGGTGGTTGGTTGCAAGCTTAGTAAAGATGATATTTCACCTGATGTTGATCAAAGAACATATCGATCAATGATAGGAAGTCTTTTGTACATCACAACATCTCATCCTGATATAATGCAAGCTGTTGGAATGGTAGGTCATTATCAGTCTGCTCCTAAACAAAGTCAGTTAGTAGCTACCAAGAGGATATTCAAATATTTGAAGGGTATAATGACTTATGGTCTTTGGTATCCTAGAAATCAAAATTTTCAATTAACTGCATATTCAGATGCTGATTGGGAAATTTTTTTGGATGAAAGAAAGAGCACCAGTGGAGGTGCATTCTTCTCAGGTGATTCATTAGTCGCATGGCTTAGTAAGAATCATGGATCTATTTCTTTATCAACTACAGAGGCCGAGTACATTGTTGTTGCTAATTTTTGCACTCAGACATTATGGATGATTCAAACTATTGCAGATTTGAAGGTAACTTATATTGATACCATTCCTCTTCACTGCGATAACACTAATGCCATTAGTGTCTCCAAGAATCCTGTGCTTCATTCCAAGACTAAGCATATACCGATAAAATATCATTTTCTCAAAGAGCAGGTTACAAACAGAGTTGTTTAGCTGAATTATATTCCATCCAAAGATCAGATTGTTGATATCTTCACTAAATTGCTTGCAACAACTCAGTTTCAGTATCTACACCGTAAGTTGGGTGTGACCCTATTATCTAGTTAAAATACATTATCTGATTAGGGGTGGAGTGCTCATAGTATATCTAATAAGGGGGAGCATGTTTTTCTTTGACATTGATGTCAAAGGGGGGAGAAAAGGTGTGGTCTGGATGCTACAGTTGGAGGTCTAATCATAATAGTGCAACCTTTCAGGGTTTCCATCAATGCCAAAGGGGGAGATTGTTGGCATGTATTTGTCATTGATGGAAAGAACAACAACGATGATGGAAAATAGGAACAATATAAGCTCAGGAGGAGAAGCGAACAGTATGTAGAGATTAAAGCTCAGAAGGAAAAGTGCAACACAAAAACGTGATCAGGATCAAAATCTCCACAAGACAAACCAAAGCGATTGAGAATTCGATCACCCGAATATCCGTCAGCCGTCGGATCAATTTAAGTGGAAGGACATGATAAGATAGAAGAGATGCACTGAAGATAGATCGAGCCATCGATATAAGAACATGATCGACGAACAACATTTGATTCACATCAAAATTTGCGAGGAGGTTATTGTTCGGGGAATCTCACTTCGGAAGAATTGGCAACTTGAAATTTGAATTACCTGAAGCTCGAAATCTGAAATGAATAAGGACCGTCAGATTTGGAGAAAATGCAATGACCATTAGATAAGGGAGAATCACGTCAGCAAACCACCTCAGCAAGGACATGTGGTAGAACTTATCATCAAGGACATGTGGTAGACCATGTCAGCAAGGACACGTGGCAACCACTCGACCCATGTTAAGTCAACAGGTGATGTGTGTAATGTTACGTCACTCCGGGATATTTACTTCGGGAGTTTTTACCACCAACAAATGCCCTAAGTCTCGAAGTGGACATGGGTTGTCCGATCTGAAGAACACTTCGGGTGCATCTTCAACCGTTGATCTAGTACAGTGGAAGGACAATGTAAGTGGAAGTGTTAACCGATAGCAAGTGGTCTACATCACCTATGACTTATTCAGCAGGTGACCACTTCAGAGGAGAATGAAGTATCAATCAGCCTAAAGTCCCGAAGTGTTGAAGTCACTTATGATCGTTGATAGTGCAAGAGGGTACATGTCAACGGATCATGAACTCCAGGTGAAACTACTACGGGAAAAAGTGAAGGAGAAAGGTTTGAAATTGCCGAAGGCCGAAGTCCTGGAGTGGAATATAGTCGTTGGATTAAGGAGGACAAGTGTCAATAGATCTTCCACTCTGGAAGATTGTCATATGGGAAAAGCGAGATTTGAGAGTTGAAATTCCAGAAGCTCGGAGAGCCGAAATAGATTCTCGACCATTGGATCATCCGAAGAAGATCTCAGTCATCAGATCATCTGAAGAAGATCTCAAGCGTCAGATCATCTGAAGTGAATCTAGGTCATCTGATCCAGAAAAGACATGGCGTAAATCTGTGGATTTTGGGTAAAGGCCTGAAGTAAGCCTCAACCGTTTGATTCAAGGGGACACGCGTTGTTAGATCGTGGACTCCAGGTGAAATGATTTGGGAGGAAGCGAGTGTAGAGGAGTTGAATCTCCCAAAGGCTGAAGTCYCGAAGTGAACGAGGATCGTTGATTTGAGGAGGAAACATGGCAGGAATCTGTGGACTCCGGCTAAAAGTGTTCTGGGAGAGCGTGAAGGTTGAGAATTGAAATCACCGAARCCCGGAGTAGCGAAGCAGATCTTGACCGTTGATCGAGTAAGGGGACACAGGACCATTGATCTAGTTGAGAGGTAAAATCCCCAAAGTAGAGGAAGAGCCRTCGATTGAGAAGGATAGGTGTCCACAGATCATCGACTTCGGAAGATTGGTGTACGGAGAAAAGCAGGGTTTGATATTTGAAACTCCCGAAGCCCAGATCACGAAATAAATCACAACCGTTKATTTAGGGAGGTTAGATTGGATCTGCAGATCGTTAAAGAACAAATATGACCATCCATTTAGGAGCACCGTCAAGATCATGAGATCGACGATTCTGTCGCATTGTGGGGATTTAAGGTATGCGAACTTTAAAAAGTTGAAGGAGGGCTGCAATCGAAACCATGGTTTTGAAGAAAGGACACATGGAGGCTCAAGGTAAGTTGCAGGGAGAAAAGTAGTTTGATTTCAAACCACCTTTGGATGCGCCCACAATATCATGGTCACATGAGATCATCGCCCAAGGCCACATCGGCGGAAGATAGGGGAAGGAGCTAGCACTGCTAGGCTCCACATTGAATAATCAAAAAGCCTCTACGTGTATAATCCAATGGTGTTGATTAAACATAATCTGATCAAAGGGTTTTCGTTTCACTTCGTGGTGTCTTGATCAGTGACGATTCAGTTACACTAACTGAATCATTGTTCTGGGGCATTGGAATCATTGTTCTTGAGCGGTTGAATCATTGCTCCTGAGCAATGGAATCATTGTTCTTGAGAGGTTTTTGATTCCCAACCTGGGTATTGGATATTCAGAGAGTAATAGACGATGAGGGCATGGATAAAAGAAATATGTCGTGACAGAGGAAGGTAGTTGTTCCTCGG
>JASDQU010502752.1:21288-41170 GCA_032191745.1 Picea mariana | reverse complement strand
AGACCTCCATGTGAGGCTCCAAGAACCTCTATAGTTACAGTGCCTTATCTGACTTTTGAATATGACTCTAATTTCAACAATTGTTCACCATTCTACAAGTTAAAACATCTTACAAAGACTAGTTGCTATTACATTGGGCATGGAGTCTTATTCCAAAACTGAAAACAAACCAAATGTTTGTGCACCGAGCTTATTTATGTACATTTCTACTGCTAACCAATAAACTGTTCTGATCAAGTGTTTACAAATTTCCAGCTCAGCCATGCAAGGAATTGGTTAACTAACTGAACCAAACTTCCATCTTTAAGAACAAATGAAATTATAAGAATGGAACAATATAGGAGAAAACAGGCTTGAAGATCATATTTAAAACTCCTAAATTATGTCTTTAAAAAGTTGAAGACAAAAGGATTTCTACTCCATTTCAAATCCATGTAAATAGCCACTAGATCTTGGAAAATAAACTAGGTTGTTTCCATTCAATAAAGAAATACTCTATTGCTGATTGAGGGATATCAATAAAAACTTCACCAATTTATGAAGATTGTTGATCCACATATGTTAGGAAAAAGGGTAATAATGGTTGATTTTGTAAGCTCCCTTCATTCTTATTTGCTACAAATGACATAAGTCTAGCATGAACCCCTTTACTTCTTTCCCCTAAATCTGATGCATGACTACTATTATGAAGTTCTTTAGCTAATTATGAAACAATTTTTTCTTCATAATTTGTTTGGTATCCTTCCTCTATATTTGAAATAGCAAGTTCATCAGGGGAAAAATCTAATGCATCTACAACCATGTAATCATCAATACTATGACCAACTACATCTCGAAAACCATCTTCTTGGGAAGCAAAGGTAGAAAGAGTTCCATGTATGAATGATTTATTATCCACATCTTCATTAGTACAATCTCTTCCATCCTCACTACTAGAGAAATTTATATGTTGGATATCTGAATGAAATTCCTCACAACAGTGTTCAAAAATAAGTTCTTTATAAAAATACCTTTTACAATGCTCATTGAATGTAACATGGAAATATCTTAAGGAAAATATGCTGGAAGCAAGAAGAGAAAAGTACCATTCTCATGCATCACCTTTTAAAGAGTACATGAACATTTTCATAAACACATCCTCATGATGTATGTCTAGCTGATCGATGCATTGATGAAATGTAGTGATATTTTGAGCATGATTGTCCCCCTTTTCTTCTTTGAAAGTAGGAAGGTAATCCATCCATTATGACGGTGGAGGCACTAGATTTGGAAAACCAACGACAACTGAAAAATTGAGAGGTGCAAACCTTCGTGCCAAGATAGCCTCCATAGCCTTTGTTGTCCTGAATCAGTGAAGTCGCGAACATATCCTTTCTTCATGGAGTGGAGTCTCTAGGTTAATGATGCATTCTGAATATGTCCAACTTCAGTTCACCATCTAAATCTAGATCTAATCAAATTCGTTACCCTAGGGAAGATCTTCAACTTTGTCCCCGACAACGATGCCAAAAATGTTAGAACTAGAAGTCACACCTAAATGTTGTAGGTGTAAGACTAATACCCATCAAAGTGTAAAGGATAAATGTTTATAAAAGGTGGAAAATGGATGGAAAAATCAGTTAAAGATGTCAATCACATATAACTCCATGCAATATACACCAAGAAACAAGGCCTTGAATAACTTCAGATTAGGTTTTAAGAGATAAAGTGATAGATTGAAGAATTGAAAAGGAGAGTGTAATATGCATATCATTTACATCAAGTAGCACTGAGACACATATGAAGAAAACTCTCTGAAATAAGAACCTCTTACAATCAAAGAGAAAAAATGTTGATACACTTGCATACAATAACACAATGGATCCTTTATTGTGATAAAGAAACAACCATCCAGATGAATCATTCACACAAACTGTTATCAAAGTAAGACAACAAAAGATGATAAAGAAAATAAATCTTGATTTCCACTATTAAAAGTATCTTAAATATGGTCCATACATTAGGAGAAAAACTCTGTTACAAAGACAATATCAAAATAGGATTTTTTATGTCACACCATTCAAGCCCTTCTTAAGTCGTACTATACCCTTTAAATAGCCTCAACTATCATTGCCAACTTTAAAATTCACCTTACAACTTCCTCATAGGATGTCTGTGCCTAAGGGAAGCGTGGTAAGAAGTGTATAATAACAAAGAAACAAACTGCTACTTTCAAGGAGGATGTTGGCAACGTTTGCAACATTCTTTAATGGTTGATGATGTGTCCATAAGAGTGCATATTCTTTAGGCAGGTGGTCTCCCAGATCGCAAATAACCTTCAGAGTTCTAGTACAAATTCATCTTGACAGTTGGTAGCTCTCTTTCCCTCCAAAATCTCCAAAAAATTGAGTTTGCAGTGCAGCGCTGCAAATTGTCCTGAAACAACCAGTTCACAATGCCAATGATTCCAGGCACTGTGAACTTTCTTGTAGTGGTCTGTTTCACTTTTGCCAATGATTCAACATCTCAAAAATCATACCATGTGTCTAGATATGATGCAAAACTTCATTAACTTGATATATGACTAGGGAAAAGATACCAAAACTGATAATTATGGTTCAAAAATCATATCCATCACCAAAAATGTTGCACATGCATATAAAATAACTTTGACCAAAAAATGATGTTGGTTTTTTTTGGAAGATCAATGACTTTATATTTTAGTTCTGGAGCTTCTTCTTGTAGAAACCTTGGTTGTCTAGGTTTCTCTTTTCCAATTCTTCTTTGAAAGGGTTGAATTATTCCTTCAATTTCCTGATTTGATCTTGATGGGTTATGTTCTGCCTGTAGAGATTTTTGAGCTGCCTATGAAGGGGTAGGAATATTTTATCCAAAAATATGGCATTATCAACAACACTGGTATCTAATTTCTTTGCCTTGCCTTGAAATCTGTCAGACATCTTACCAATGCTTCTAAAATGATAAAATGGAAGGTTTAGGGATTATTTTCCTGTGAAATGTAACAACATCCTAATGTGGTATTGGTACACCATGTTGAACCTCCCCTCACATGTGAATTATCTCTTGATAACCCTCCACATATTGTCAAAACATTCAAGCATGTGGCTTCTAGGTATTCCTTTGGACAAGTTGTCCAAACTCTGGCTTAAAGAATTCCTTTGAGGCGAAAGAACTTAGTGGCATAGCTTTGAACCATTTCTCTCCACTGTTGGACATCTCTATTGCAACAGAGATGGAATGATATGAAACATCAAACTCTAACATTCCCACTTTGGTTTTAGTCCCATTAAAGTTTAGTGCAAACGCTTTGGCCACTTTTGGATGCCCCCTCTACATCTTTTGACATAAATTTATACAACCTACCCTCTGAAATGCTTCCCTGAACAAAGGTTCAGAGTTAAGAAGATGCATATGATAAGGTTATGTACTCACAATCTCCCCTCCATTGTGAGTCTTATTGTGTTGTTGACTATCCATAACTACTGCTATAAGAATTCTTTCTGTAATTCGTTAAGACAGTTAGGTGTGTGAAAACAGAGTACACATGAATTTAGGGTTTAAATGACAGTATTGTTTTCCCTAGAGCTGACCTTGTGAAAAAATTTATACACATCACTCTATACACATGAAGGTATGAGATGCAACACACTTCAAATAGGAGGGATAATGGATTGTGGCCCCACTGAGATTTGGAATGAAAGGAAGACATGTGAAATTTCTTTTCTAATAACAGAGTTTTAGCAGCATAAATATCAGTTTGCAACGCCAATGATGTATGAAAAGTCAAGCCTAGTTCTACAAAATATAAACCATACATCTCAGGTTTGATATGGGTATCATTCAATCTTTTAAGACTAAACTTCAAATGGATGCAGAAGACAAGGGTTTCAACAATTTTGGAACCTAGGGTTCACAAAGCCAAATTTTGGAGAGTCAGAGCAACCAGTTCGCAGTGCTGGGGTATTTCAGTGGGGCAGGTGGCGTCTCAGCGGAGGAAAATATGCATGAGGTCAAGAAAGAAATTTGGACTGGTGTGCAGGTTTTAGGGCACCATGGGAAAAGATTTAAAAGTTGGCAGCAAATAATCTTGAATAGTTCGCAACGCCAGTGCATAAGGAAACATAAACCCCTGTTTTCAACCTTTGAACAGTGTGGAGACCATCAAGGAGTACCTGGTAAACTTGGGTTTGATGATGATTCTTTTAAATTTGAATTGATATGTCAGCAAGTCATGCAAAATTGGTGATCCTCTTCATCCAGTCTGCAGCTCCAGTTCAAAGCGCCAAGTTTAAAATCAAATCGTGCACTTCAAGGAGAATGTTAGGAAATCTGTGACATAATCCCTGAAAATTTGGTTAAATGAAGGCATTGAAAACCATGAAATCCCCTTTGACACATTTCTTAACTGCAATGATGACAAATGAATGCTTGAGGTACCAATGAGTAAGCTGCAAAATCTCCTGGTGAGTTGGCAAAAAATACACCCGACTTTTGACTAGACATCTAAACGGTTGGATGGTGACAAAGGAGGACTTGTGTACAACTGGGAGGCATGACATGTCATGGTAATGGTTTTAAGATCAAAAGTGTGACTCATAAGGACCATTAATCTTGTCATGATGAAAAATATTATGACACAAAGACTCTAAACCAAGGCTAGACATGACTTCAGTTATTCAAATCAAAATTTCAGCTATGAACACAACATGAAGACCCAAAACTTAGGACTTATAAGAACCTATGAGTCAAAAAACAAAACCAAAGTGATTTTTTTTTACTCCTACAATTCTATGTGCTAACATAAGGGATACAATAAATTCTAAAAATAGAGGTAATTTTTATAAATTCATAAATATGCATGTTTTGTATAGATTTTTTCTAAGTGTCACCTCATGATTTTAACATGGGTAATTCCATTCACATAATTTAGAATCTCCATTTGGACAAACTAGACCTTTTAGCTAATTTCGATTACGTCTTCTTTCTCACTAAATTTGTATTGTAGAAGCCATCAAGGTCATATTCAATATTGTCACTCTTGATATAATAATTCTCATAGTTTTCTTGATTGATGATGTTTTTTAATTTGGCTACATAGTCACAAAAAAAAAACAATTTCTCAACCACTTAAATGGTTTTTCCAAAGACATCCAATTCACCAGGGAAATTGAATAAAAATATAGGATTTCTTAGATGTATTAGTCACCAAAAATATTGATTAATCCTTATCCCATGAGGTATACAAAAAGAGAAACCACACCAATCGTGTCTTCATGCTAACTATATTGTCGGCGTTGCTCATGCTTGTGTGTGCCCTTCTTAATGCTGGGGATTTTATACCTAGGGTTCGTCCATAGTTGACCAAAAAAACCCCTAGTTCATTGGCATATCAATCCTTAGCCAAGGCTGAAGATGTTCTCATAGGGATAAAGGACTAAATAAACTAGGATCCATTTGGGATGGAATTCATACATTCCATATCCGATGACTTACTATGATTAATAAGTAAAATAATACAAGCACATATCCATATAACACATGATAGACACATAATAGATTAGAACTGTCACATCTATATTATTCCTTCAATTTCATAACGCAAAACTATACATTAAGCATATTATATTTGATAGCAACAACATTTCATATCTTCCCTTAGATAGTTCATAAAAGTTACAACATATTGTGCCATCTACATTTCTTAGAACTCAAACATATGACAAACTCATATTTATGTACAGAAGAATTACAACATTATAGAGGCTCAAAGTGAGCTCGACACACAAAAACTCAATGAATCTTCTATGCAAATGTCTAACTCTCTAATCATCTAACTCTATTTCTGACATCAATGCTTCATTTTATAGCTTTCTCTGCTCGGGACCTCTGTCTCTTTCTTCTCTGCTCCACTTGTTCTACTGTCAAACTACCTCACATGCTTCTGGCACATGTCTGCAGTCCACGTAGCCTTCTCGAATCAGGGAAATATTAACTGCCTCACTAGCTCATATTTTTTCAGCTCCACGATCCCTTGTGTTGTTGGACATAATCATTCGAGAAGATTTCTCGATGATTCCTTTCTTGATTTTGGCATGCGGCTTCTTGATTTCCGACGCTATTGAAAAAATTAGGACTGGTTCACATATTTCGTATCTTGGACTTGGCGCACAATATCAAAACTTAGTTCGCTACACACTTCTTGTCCTTCTTTGCACAATTAACTTAGGTGTGCGCAAAACTAGAATGGGCGTGTACAAATCTTGGAATGAGTGAGCACAAATTCGTTTATGTGCATGTGCGAAATGAACCCAAAACTTTGGGTGCCAACAGGGCCCTACCACTATTATTTGGCTCATCATCGAACCAACTTCCTCATGGAATTACCTCCTCAAAAAATGGCACAATGCTTCTGAGTTCCTACACAAACTCTTTAAATTGGTGCTCGGGCTCATTAAAGTAGCCTTGGAGATCCCATGTAAATGGAGAATCTTTCTTGACTTCCACGGCTATGACCTGAGAAGCTTTCAGGTCCGTTTTGTTAATTTTCTCAATGAGAGGGCCGACAAAAACCTACACGTTGGAGAGCTAAATAAATATGACCAAGGCCTTATTGGCCATAGAAGTGATCATCTCTGCCATACTCTGCTACTCATCCCGAGCTACAATTATCTTTTTTATTTTTGTTGCAATTGTTAGCATTACAGTGGTTTGTTCCCTTGGAGGAAAAGAAGTTATATCTTTATTTTAGTTTGTGACCTCCACTTATGTCGCATGAACCCGATCTTCGATTGTAGATACTTCCAGCAGAGTTTGGATATGGTTCCACAGAGTGAAGATGTAGTCGACTATGTTGGAGAATGCTTCCACTCGATGTTGGCTATCGTAGAGAGCCACTCGGGATGACTCAAGCCTTTGTTGGAACTGATTCAAGATGGGATTTACTAAGTGAATTGGTTGACAAAGGGTGGTGAGTTGTGCCTCTATATTTCTGTAGGAGAGATTTTTTCGCCGAGAGATTAAATTCTAGAGGGATGTTGCGCCCTTGTGAGGAAGTAGTGGGAATCTTTTCATATATACTATCCATGGCTCCATGAAGGTCGGTGAATGTTGTACTGAGATCAGTGTGTTGGGATTGGGAAGTCGTGTGTTCCACACTTTCTATTTCATACCTCCTCTGTAATGCTTGATGATCTTGAATTTCCTTTTGATATTTCTCATGAGCCTGGTTATGCGTGGCGAGGTCTACCTAATGTTGGAGTTGTACCTATGCATGATCTTGGTCCAGTCTATCATTGCATTCACTTAACTAATAGAGCAGGGTGGTAACATAATCTTGTATCATGGGAGTTGGAATCACTGGCAATGGGATACCACCTCGATTGGATCTATTGTAAGTAAAGTTGGGGGGTCCACTCTAAGGACCAGAGAAAAGGTATTGGAATTAATGTTGGAAGTTGACAACCACTGATTCATGTCTGGGATTGGTTTTGTGCCCCCGAGTTGACAATAGAGATGGTCAACATTTCACATATCCTCCAAATGCACTTGTTGTAGCATCAATTAGCATTTTAAGGAATCTATTAATGTGGTGACACCTGACATCATATGGACGAAACCTTGTTGTGTGGAGGGAATGGAATTACGGATGGATGGGCTAGTCCATTGTCGCTTTTCCCCGACCGAGGTAGATTGTGTGTGTGGCTGCATGGGATGGGGATCCCAAGAGATCTTGTCAGTCATATCATAATTGAAAACCCTTCCCTGGGGGGTCGCGTGTTGCGCTTGTTGTTGCACAACTTCATCCTTCTTTTGGTCCTGATTTTGCTTAGTGAGTTTTTCTAGAGTAGAAGTGTCCTCAATGGGAAGTGGTTGGACTTGAGCAGGACATTCAAACACGCCTTGATGGATGTATTATTCCGTAATGAAAAATGGGAGGAGTGTCATTGTAGAGCCATGATCATTAAAGGGACAAATTAACACATTATAGAAAGTACATTCAAATAAAATGTGGCCATCATACATGCCCATGAGGGTGCGTGGGATGCGATCTTGCGAAGTAGTTTCCTAGATTAGTTGTTGGTACCAATTTTGAAACAAATATTCATTGGATTGTTTGGTGCAATGATCCTTTCTCTCATGTAGTCGTAGGAAATAGGGAGCTTCAAAGGCATTTTGACTTCCAGCAGGTCGTTCAAAATCCTGAGGGGGGTGCTTAACAACCATAAAGAGAAGCAGTAAAATCCAACTGTAATGAAGCTCTTTCCCAGAATTTTTGGCATCTAAGAAATCATCAATGAATTCATTCATCACATATTTATACCATGCCATATGAACCCTGACGACACATCGTTCAGCTACAATGACTACCCCAAATGGGAACTCCTCCTTTGTACAATTGCGCAGGATTTTGTAGGCTATCAACTACGTAGCAAAGCGAACCGATTGAGTGTTTATTTATGAAATGAGTACGCCATGCCTACCGTGGTGTTGGAAAGTTGGTTTGGATAGTTGGTTGTCATTGCTGTCAACCCTTGGACAGTGATATTGGATATTGATTTCAACCCTTAGAGATTGATGTCAACCCTTGGAGAAGTCTAGAAGCTTGAGATCATTGGACTGTTGGTTGTCATCTGTATGATCGAGTTTGATGGTGAGTTAGTTGATGTCATCATATGTGATGGATACATTTGATGAAGTCTACATGAATCCTTGGAGGTGTGGCTATGGGACCCAAAGTTTATTAATGAATATGGACATGAAGAATAGTAAAATTCCAGGTAATAATATCATAGATGGATAGTACACGTCGTGTTGTTTTCGGTGATATATGGAATTCCATGTGGTTCCTCATGGTTAGGGAGATATGGCCTTGTAAATTTGGAAGCCCTGAAGAGTGGTCAAGAAGCCCCTAGTTGGTTACAAGTATTGGTCATAGGGTAAAGTGGTTGTAACAAGAAACCCCTAAAACAAGGAAATAGGTTGCCTAACATTAGTATAAATACACCTCAAAGAGTCTCTTATTTTTATACACACACACACACTTACAATTGAATATCTATCTTGTGAATGTTATGATCTAGTATTGTGATATTTTGGCTAGCTTTTGACGAAATGTTTTTGAGGTTGCGAAGGAAGGTTGAAGGTGAAAGTATTGGAGTTGTAGCAAGCTTGAGTAACCCTAGTTTATTAGGTATCTGTGGTTTACAGGTCAACAACGCACAAATATATGTGGGTTGTAGTGGAGGAAAGCATGGATATCCATGGAATGTAGAAGAGAAAGTCATGTATATGTAAAATGACTTGTAAAAGGTTGTGAAGGGATGTTGGTACCAAGATGCTGAGGATTGTGGAAGAGTTACAGGTCAGTTTACAGTACAACATGTCAGCTACAAGATTAGAGGCAAGTTTTAAGGGTTATGGTTATGGTGTTATGGTACATGCATGGTAATGATATTATGTGATATGATACATCTGGGTGATGTTATGGTACATTGATTAGAAGCTTCATTAACTATCTTGGTGTATGGTTTGGTTACATGTTATGGTGCATAGTTGAGGCTTGGTATATTGTCTTATGAGGTTGCATATTGGTGATATTGAGGATCATGATTGAGGCATGTTTTTGTGAGATTTAGTTTATGACTTGAGGAACATCATTGGATGCTTGGTACATGTTGGTTGAGGTATAATTGGTGAGATACATTGTTGATTAATATCTTGGTTTATTGGTATATGGTGTATGGCATGTTATGGTATATGATTGGTACATGATATGGTGTTGATGTACATGGTTGATGTGCATTGTTGGCACATGGTATGGTGGTGATGTACATGGTTGATGGTTGAGACATATGGTATAGGTTATGGTGCACGGTTGATGCATGGTTTGGTATAGGTGTTGGTGCATGGTTGATGCACTTTTTATGGTACAGGTTGTGGTACACGATTGATGCTTGCTATGGTACATGTTGATGATTTGGTACATGCTTTGGTACATGGTTGATACACATATATTTTGATTGTATGTTGGTGATCTTGGTACATTCTTGGTAGAGGCATGTGAGAGGCCCTGGTTGAGTATCAATGACAATGATAGGTAGGACAGGTTAATAGTGACAGGTTGGATACAATGACAAGTTGACAGATTATAGGTTGATGTGACAGTGGCAGAGATAGTGGTAGTGACAGTGGCAGTGATTGTGGTAGTGATAGTTGGTCTACACATATATTTTAGGGAAACGTGACAGGGAAAGGAAAGGGGGTTGTAGCCTCCTTCCTGTTGGTGTCGAAAAATCAGGGAGTTGGAGCTTCCTTTAGGTTGGAACTTGAGAACTAGGTGGTTTTAGCCACCTTTCGGTTGGAGATGGAGAACCCAAGGGTTTTATCTCTTTCTGGTTGGATTTAGAGAATTCAGGGAGTTGTAGCTTCCTTTAGGTTAGAGCCTATAAATAGGGGGTTGTAGCCTCCTTCTAGTTGCAGCTAGAGAATTGGGAAGTTGATGCTTCCTATGAATGAATTCTTGATATATAGATAAGAAATCATTCTGTGGTTTTCTCCCATTTGGGTTTCCACGTAAATGCTGGTGTACTATGTTCTTGATGTGATGTTGATGTGATTTTCTTGTGATTACATGCTTATGATATATATTGAATGAAATAATAGATGATACATTGTTTATAAACTGTTGAACATTGTTGATAAAGTGAAATAATATATATTGTGGTTACAAGTGGTATAAAGTGATCATATTGATTCACCCCCCACCTCTCTGTATTCCAACACGTGGCATGTACAATATGTGTTGTATATCTTGTGTTGTGCAACACATTTAGTGGATAAGGATTTTTCTGACTCATCAACTTGCATGGGTAGGCCAATAATGTGATATATTGTTGCTTCATCGACCAGATACTCCCCCCTCATCCACAAGTGCTCTCTATATAGGAGGGTGAGAAAAATACAGACACACAGGGTGACGATCCCTCTATGCCCAAAGTGAGGGAAGTAAATTAAAGGGAGAAGGCATTCTTGTCTGAGGGGTTGGGCCCACTCTTGGGTGAGCACTAACGACTTACCATCTACAACATAGACGGTGCAGACATAATGGTGGAAGGATAAGGTGGGGAATTTTCYTGGGTCATGAGCATTATAATCGATGAATCAGACATCTTGCACTCTCCCCATCCAGGAATCCTTGAAACTCACATGTTGAGGTAAATTCGGTTCTGCTACATGTCAGTCTTTAGCCACCCTGGATAGATTTYGGCCATGTGGTCTGCTGAACAAAGACATGGGAATGATTTCGGCGAGGTTCTTTGAAAGCTATGGATGGGTAAGGAGGCTAATATTTTCGTTCATCATTACTTCTAATGTTCCCTTTTGACTAATATTGTGGACCCTTTTATAGATTGAAGAATTTCTCTACTGAGCTATCCAACATTGATTCTGAGAATGGAAAGTTATCAAGAGGGTACTGCGAGAAAACTAAGATGTGTTCTAGGAGTAACCATCGTGGTCCTTTGGTTCACTCAGATGTATCCTATCCCGACAATCCCATGAAAATATAAATGGTCGGATGTTGTGTGAGACACTATTACCAACATTCATGTTCCAGGAAACGTATCAATCCTTGTGCATTAAGTGGCGTATGATGACCAATTTTACTGCCAAATGTGTGAAAACCTCAGGACGGTCATAGAATTTACTATTGAGGGGCTTGGTAATGATCTTTTGTTTAGGTATTGTATAATGGACATGTCACTATCTTAATTTGTGAGAATACTGGGGCCATAGGGCCTAAAGTGTGACAGGGACATCTCCATACATGCACACATGTGATCCTTCAGGGGTGTCGTTCATGTTTCCTGCACCCCATGGAATGGGTCTCCTTTGGTTACTTAAGCACAGTGGCCCCTGGTAGGATGCAACATATCTTCACCCATATCCATCCTATCTATTTTATCCACTGAGTATCCCTGACTGTGTTATTCTTATGGGCTTCGTCTTTTTTCTCAATGGGTTTAGTTGTGACAGGACGAGCCGATGGTATTTATTCTACCACATAAAATGTCAAACACTTGGTATTATTGTTGTTGTTAACCCCTTAAAAACATTTTTCTCATATAATAATATTGGCAAACACATTGCATGCATTATTACATAGAAAATAGAGAAGATAATCATGGCATATTATTTTGGATGGAAACAACAATACAATGATATCTAATGGTTGTAATAATAACTCTTGAACACACAATTCTAATGGATACAAAGCAGTTGCACAAATATACTAAAAAAAACAATACAAGGAAACCTTGAATGATGACAAATCTAATGATGCTCATTGTGACACCCTGCTCCAACAACATCCTCTCTTCTAGCATCGCTTCAATCCTCCTATAATCCTATAAACCTGATCCAATTGACCTGTTGCAACCCTGATCGCAGAGGTCCTTGTGGGACAATTGTTGGACGTCTAGTGGGGCCTTGCGGGATGCCTCTTACTCAACCCACAGGGGTGCCTTTAACTATGGTCTCTCTAAAACCCTTCCATCACTTTTAAAATTCAGAATCGGCCTCTTTGGAAAATATTCGCAAACTTCCTGCACAAACCTCCAACTGAACATAAATCTCCAACTAAAGCTCTAGTGGAAATCCTAGGTGGACTCCCCTTTTGTCTAGCTAGGGTGGATATTGCACCACCAAAGCTAAGCTACTGTAGTGGAAGGTTTTTGCTAAACCCCAATGAAACAATGGCTCAAATATCATTCCAAAATGAGATATCAAATCATAATGCCAAAGAGAAGGGTTACCCCTCTATTTATCCTTCCTCCGAGCCTTCTAGATCTTTCCCTTTTTTTGACCAAATAAAACCCTCACCTTATTTTCCCTCCAATTTCATTTAAATATAATTATTTATTTTATTTAATGTCACTTTAGGATTTATCATTCTAGTGACACCAAATAAACCTCATTGACTCCCTTTCCCTTGTTGACTATAGCCTACGAAAGTCATATAGGCTATTTAGTCATCCTCYGTCATGATCAATTGGAAGTGGACATTACTGTCCTCCCTTCCCAATATTTCTTGTCCTCAATCAATTCCAGATCAAGGTGTTGTAATATACACTTTCCTTCCCAAGAATCATGTTCCATGGGAAATCCTCTCTATGCAACCAAGTACTCTTGAATGACTCTGCTCCTCAGCCTTCGTTCCCTGACATCAACAATCCTCTTAGGAGCTAGAACTAGCTACACTTCCTCATTTAGTGTAGGAATATCTGTCGAAGCTGTGACCTTCTGTCCCAATGGATTATTGAGGCAACATACATGGAAGGTGTTGTGGATCCTCCTTCCCTATGGTAGCTCCAAATCGTATGCTACTTCCCCAAATTTCTTGATAACTCTGTAGGGTCCATAAAATTGAGGCTTCAACTTCTCTGCACCACTCGTTTTCAACGACGTCTATCTGTAAGGATGCAACCTAAAGAATAATAGGTCCTCAACCTCAAATATATGTTCTACCATATTCCTATTTTCATACGTCTTCTATTGAATTTTAGCGACTTGCAAATTCTCCTTCAAGACTCTCAAGGTGTCCTGAATTTCATGCAACCAGTCTTTGGCCTTGGGAGATTTGCTCTCTCCAAATGCCAAATCTACAAAATATGTAGCTTCATAGCCATACAATTCCTTGAATGGGCTCATCCCGATGGAGATTAGACAAGTGGTATTGTAACAATTCTCCCAGAGATGAAACCATTTTATCCATTCCCACTATTGCCCTGACACATAGTTCCTCAGGTACCCCTTGATCCATTTATTTACTATATCGGTTTTCCTGTCCTTTTGGGGGTGATATCTAGTGATAGATGTCAATTATGTCCCAGATAACTTGAATATCTCTTGCCAAAATGTGTTGAGGAACCTGCTATACCGTTCACTGACTATGTTCCTCAAAAGACCATGGAGTCGAAACACCTCCTTGAATAACATCTATACTACCTGAGATACGTTGTACTATGAAGGAATGTAAAGTAAGTGTGCATATTTAGTTAATCTATCCACTACCATGTAGATACATTCCCTACCCCTCACCTTTAGGAATCCTATGATGAAGTCTATGGAAATACTATCCCACTTCTGCTCTAAAATCGGCAATGGCTGACGCAATCTCGTCGGATGTGTAAAATTTGACTTGTTCTGTTGGAAAGTCATGCACTCCCTATCATGATGAAGTACATCCTCCTTGAGAACCTTCCAGGAAAATATCTCCCTCACCTTCTTGTAGGTTTTCAGATACCCCTGGTGCTATGCTAGTGGTGCATCATGTACTTCCCTCAAAATCTTATCCTTGAGTTTGGACTCAGGGACAAGCGAGATCCTATCTTTGTAGCATATGATGTCATACACTACCTTGAACCTGTTATCCTTAATATTTCCCTCCATCATCTCACAAATGAAGKTGTTCTTGGAGTATTCCACCAAAAGAATGGATTTCTGGTCTATTGAGATCTCTATCATGGAGAAAATTGCAGGTCTTTTGGATAAGGAATCAACAACTATATTATTCTTCCCCTTTACATACTTAATTTAAAAATCAYATTCCTTCACCTTACTTACCCATTTTTGTTGTCTCTCATTCAGATCCCAATTCTCCAGGAAATATCTCAAGTTGTTGTGGTCATTCCTAACCACAAAGCGTCCTCCTACCAGGTATTGTCTGAACTTGGCCAATGCATGAAAGATGGCCAAYATTTCCTTATCATAGGTCATATAGAGCTTCTCTGGTTCTCTTAGATTTTTTCTCTTGAAAGATATTAGGTGTTGGTTATGCATCAATATTGTGYCTATCCCCTCACTGAATGTGTCACACTCCAAGACAAAAGGATGCGTAAAATATGGGAGTGATAATACTAGGAAAGTTCTCATCACCCTATCCATTATGTCGTGCTACCTGTGCATCCTATAACCATCATAATTCCACCTTCTTGGTGAGGTATTTCAATGGCATAACCAATTGTGAAAATCCTTTCACAAAGTGTCTATAATAACTTCATATCCTGAAGAATCCTCATAGATCTGTGAGTGATCTGGGGGTGGGCCAATCTAATATTGTTTGGATCTTCTCCTGATGTACCTTTACTCCCTGAACACCAATCATGTGCCCTAGATAGAGGATCTCTGTGAACCCAAACTCGCACTTTGCATCCTTGGAAAAAAATTACTTCTCCTCCATAATGGGATATTCTCGTCTAGATGCTTCAAATGTTCCTCCCATGTTCTGTTGTAGATCACAAGACCATCAAAGAACACCAGTAATAATTTCATGAAATTTTTGTTGAAGATATGGTTAATGCATGACTGAAAGATAGCTGGTGTGTTTTTCAACCTGAAGGGAATGACTAGAAACTCATAGTTCCCATAATGACACCTAAATGTTGTTTTATGGATATCCTCCTCTCTTACCCAAATCAGGTGGTATCTTGATCGCAGATCAACCTTTGAGAAGTACATTACCCCATGCATTTCATCTATCAGCTCATCAATCCTAGGTATTGGGTACCGGTTTTTGATGGTCTTATTCTTCAATGTCATGTAGTATATGCACATCCTCATATTTCCATCCTTCTTCTTCACGTACAACTGAAGAAGYGAAGGGACTAGAACTAGGCATGATATGTTGCATCTCCAATAAATACTTTATGGCCTTCTCTATTTCATCCTTGAACCTCTTTGGATACATGTAGGGTGTGGTGATAACGRGATTCGACCCCTCTTCTATCTCAATGACATGCTCAAATCCTCTGTCAGGTGGTCTTTATGTTGGCAATGGTTCAAACACTCTTTCATGCTTTCCAAGCAATTCCTGAATATGCACAGGATATTGTTGGTGATCCTGTGATGACTTCTCCATGGTGATAAATAACTCTACTACACAAGACATGTCCCCATGTCTAAAAAGGGCCTCAATGCATTGATTAGACATGATCCTGGGGGCACCTATCGACATACCTCTTAGAATGAATCGTTGTCCACCCTTGTCCTAGAGATCCATCCTGATGTCCCTATAATTCATGCAGGTATCTCCCAATGAGTACTGTTTGCGCTCCCATTTTTCTCTTCAATTAGAGTCAGTTTTAGTTGAGTTATGGCCCATGTGTCAAAGCATGTGAATTCAGGTACGTAACAACAAAGGGGTCGAAGTCAGTAGGTGGTCGGTTGGCCCTTGGAGTCGGGAAGGGATGTCAGAGTCCAAACATGTGTAAATAAGTATATGTTTGTTCCCAAAGAGTCGGGTCCTGTCAAAAAGGGATTTTTTACGTGCCACAAGTTTAGGCAAGTTGTTAACAGAAGTCACATCAACAAGTACAATAACCATGATCGACTCATTATGAAGGCTGGAAGAATGAAAAATTGTGGCATTTGTATCATGTATGTTATGCAGCCCTTATCAGTTGTACTTTACATGCAGATGTGCTATGGAAAATATGCAGTCCATTTCGAAACATCCATACGCCATGAATTCAGTGTTCCTTGGCACGTCACCTCCTCCCACCTACTCTGTTATAAATTTCATATGCTCTGCACACATTCTATTCAAAAATTGGGGTTATGCACTGTTTGTAATATTTTCTCGCCATCCCAGGTCAATCGAATTGTCCTCCCTGGGCCTTTTCCAGATCCACCGCATGCAACACAAATATGGGTTGCACCATGGAAACCTCCAAAAGTGTAAGAAAGGGTGCGCAACGTGGCAGAAGCGCTAGGGCCGAGCCCCAAAGTGACTGGGATTCGTTCTCACTCACACCAAGAAATCCCAAGGACCCCAAGGAAGTTTCACCTTTTCCTGTGAAAGAAAGGATATCACATCGCATGGAGCTTGGAGTGGAAGAAGCTGCACAGGAAAGAAATATGTCAGAAGCCCTATCTCCCCAACAACAGATATCCCGAAGAAGGGGCAAGCCAAGGAAGAACAAGGAATTCGGGGAACCCAAGTTCCAAACAAGCCGCGCGCAAGATCAGCTGCTGAAGAATTACTTATGCGCACTATTCAGCTAGAACCTGTTGAAGGTAGAAGCCTAGGGAGAGGGATCAGGATGAGGAGGACAGATGTCGCAGACACTAATGTTCGAGAGCCATATCAACAGCTAAAACAGGCGAAACTCGATGTCGTCGAACTTTAGTAGGAAAACATGGAATTGAGACAGTAGTTGGTAACAAAGACCCTTGAAGTGTCAGCATCACAAGGCCATGAAGGAAACATAATGTGTCTTAAGAGATTACTCAGAGAGGCGCATGATAGAATTGTATAGATGTGCGAAACATAGAGGCTATTAGAAGAAAGGAATGTGAAGCTTCTCAGAGAAGGTGAAGCGACCGAGGAGAAATTCCGTGTAGCTTTTGCCAGTGCACAGAAGAAACATGATTAATTGGGTTCATTCTCATATCATCAAACAAAGCATAGATCTTGATAGTTTTTGAAGGAGGCATCGACCTTAGATGGTTTTGTCGTTTTGTTAATGGTCGCGATAGGCAACAACCACTCACCGCGCACACACCCCAACAAAGCAGTGCGCGAAAAAAATCAAGACCATTACAGTAGGTGGCAGGAACCTCTCAGAATACTTGATCATTTAGATACCTTGTCGAAGGAAAGTTTTGACACATCAGTCTCCCCATGACGAGACTTTGTTGATAAGCGGAACACAAGAAGTCATGATGCGACCAGATGCAGTTGTTTTGTATTTTTGGAAAGGGGTCATGCAAAGAGTCATTTAGCATAGAAAAATCAGTTTCCTAAGTTCTAGGGACAATAGCTAGAGAGAAGGTAAGTCCAAGTGACGCCCTTGCCTATATATTTTATTTTTTTAGTGTAAGCCATGTTGGTTGGAAAACTAGTGTAGATAGTGTCTATTGAATGTAGTTTGAGTTCAATCGAAATTTAATGCAAAATTCCTAAAGCTTTGATGAAAATATTCTAATTGTAGCAGTTGGATGTATTGTCTCTTTTCTTTGTGTGCGTACTTCTTGTATTCTTTTTTCATATCTATTGATGTCTAAATAGGAACGTATTTTCGAACCTGGGATTCACTGCGCAGTGCCCTGGGATTCGTGCCATTTAGACAAACCATTTTCCTCTAAGTTAACTCTGAATTCATCCTCAACGGTGCTCCGAGTTGCTTCTTGTTTTTTCTCCCACCACATACAACAATTTTGCACTGAAGAATGTTACTCGCTTAGCCTTTATCCTCTCAAGTTCAGTCACCAAGTCATTTGTTTCTATCGTTTTCTCGAACCAACTCCATAGCCCAAGGTCTTGCTCTCTTGCACCAATATAACCAGAATTTACTGTTTCAAAGGTGTTAAATTTAGCCGATATCTTAGATCCATATCTTGTACCAAGACAAAGTCTCACGAGAGAACCCTCTCCAGGTCTGAAAGGCTAGTTTCAGATCTCAAAATTGGTTGAAATAATTACCTCTGTCATCTGTTATTAGCCTAATAGATTTACAGAGTGCTAACATTCTGGAGCCATTGTCGAGGATGAAATTGAATAAATTTTCCCTGGGAGAACGAGTAAACTCACAGTTTTGACCCTTGAAGGTAACAGAGGGACAAACATCTACATTGGTTGAAAACCTTTACCCTGGCGAATCCAGTCAAAAAGACCAGTAGCATCAAGTAGCACAGTTCAGGAACCCTATCTCCAAAGATGATCTATACCAGAGAAAATCCTGACCCAAACCCTACAGAGCCTATGTATGACCCCGAGAAAATCCTACGCAGGACTAGAGAGAAAGCACTGGACCCATTCTATTACCTGGATAGAATTTTTTCCTTACTCAAAGATGGCGCGCAAATTATTGACGACCTCGAGTTTGACACATTATTTGAGAAAACCATGTTCAGGTCTAAGTTGGAAACCAACTTGGATGAGATAGTTTTTGACCAAAAGATATTCCAAGCCCTGATATCTAATAATACCCCTCAAATTCCCAACCCTCCCAGAGCCATGGCTGCCAAATTCACCCCCCTCATTCTACCATCCCAACTACATTATTTGCCCTAAAATTACAGACAGAGGATTAAGCTCTACGATGCTGAAGGGAACGTTTCAGCTAGAAGCATTTGGATTGGTTCAACGATTTCGTCAACCTAGAGGAGGTGGAATATGTAGGCGCGAAAATGAGGTTGTTTGCATAGAGCCTCTCGGGGGAGGTGAGGAAATGGTTCAAATACCTCTCGGCTGCAAGCATTCGAGACTTCGCCACATTCGAGATGTATTTCATTAATAGATGGGGAGACAAGAAGAACCCCTTGTAGATGTTAACGCAGTACAATAAAATGAAGAGGGAACTGCAGGAGACGGTGTAAGAATTTTCAGCTCGTTTCATGAAGGTTTATAATTCGATTCCTGCAAAAGTCCAGCCGCCCCCCCGAGGTTGTGCAGTTGCGGTATGCCAACTCCTTCGACACTGATTTCTCCTTGTTGTTGAGAGAAATAAGATCAACAAATCTAGACGCAATAATGAGAAACATGATCAAACTCGGGGTAAATATGATGGCGTTTGGGAAGATCAAATAGAGATCCAACATAGGCGATAATAAACCTTGAGGAGACGCACAACCATCAACATCTCAGTCCTCGGACGATAAGTTCGACTTGATGATGAAGACGATGGAGAAACTGATTGAGAGAATGTCCATGGGAAACAAACATGCCGCCTGAGAATAGCATAACCCCCGGACCAAAAATTAGAACCTTAGAAGGGGTCAAGTTCCTCAGATCAGACAAAGGGAATAGAGGGAGCATAGAGATCAAGGTGACTAGCAGACAAGGCCTCCGCTCCAAAAAAACTATGCGGATGAAGACTTCGAT
>JASDQU010502752.1:651-13742 GCA_032191745.1 Picea mariana | reverse complement strand
GATCTCGGCATCACACCGAAGATCTCCACCTTGGTCTCCCACCAAGGATTTCCTCCTACTCTTGGCCTCTCACCAAGAGTCTCCCTCTCTTGGTCTCTCACCAAGAGTCATCAACTTGGCATCTCGCCAAGTCACCTCCACGTGAAGTGGATCCAGAACCTGATCTACCCGTCTCATAAGCCATGTGAGGCTCAAGCCTCTGTGGTGCTCTACTGCTCCTCCTCCTCATCCTCTGATGCATTGAAGCTGTAGCACTAGCTCTCTGTCTACTCGGCTGCTCTGAAATTGTAGCTATATTGGGTGGACCAATCACCCAATCTGAAGCTGTCCAGGGACACTAAGTCTGATCTCCCTCTAAATCACTATTGTGCTCAAGGCGGTCCTCTTCAACTCGGTCTCCCCAACTAATGCTGGATGGTGTAATAGAAAATAAAGTAACAATGAATGCACACTCTCTGGCAAACCGATCACTGAACTCTATCTCCTCTGCTGTCGCTGCTGACCCATCCTGCTGCTTCTTCTTCTTCTTGGGAAACTGTCCTGCATAGTGACCCATCTCTCCACAAGAAAAGCATCTCACTATGCTCATGTCTCTCCTCTGCCCACTGCTGTTGCTGCTCTCTCCTCCCTGTGGTGGGGCCCCAAACTTGGGACCTTGCCGACCTCCACGACCAGTCTTCTTCTTGCCCTTTGTCCAAAGAGCAAGTTCCTCATCACCGGAAACTGTCTGCTGCTGTCGTCCAGAAGCCTTGGCTGCAAGCCTAATCTCCTCCTGGTCGAAGTCATCCCACATCCTCTAACATGTAGGCATAATCTCCCTGGCAGCAATGCCCCGTACAAATGGACCCCACGATTTGGTGAAGCTATTCATAGCTTGCCTCACCAAAGATTTAGAGTTCACAACCTCTCCGACGGCTGCCAACTCATCTCTGATCTATGTGTATCTACCAAGGAATGAAGTAACCGACTCATCCTCGAGCATGTGAATGCCCCTCAGTCGATCATGAAGAACCATAATCCGGTTCTCATTAGAGCTCTCGTACAACTTGCACAAAGATGCCCACATCTCAAATGCACAAGTCTTCCCAGTCAAGTGGGGAATAATGTGATCTCTCACAACATCACATATGATCCTCTTTGCATTGTTGTTCCTCCTCCTGAATTCTACTACCAAGATGGGAGCAGTGACAGGAATGGGAGGAACAACTGCCTCGACTATATCCCATAGCTCGAGGTCCTCTAAGACAAAGACCATCCTCACCTTCCAAGGCGACCAATTGCTAGCCCCGGCTAGCCTATCCTCCACAGGCATCTGAGATACTGACATGTCTGCCAATTGTGCTCACTCTAATGCTCCCAATGTAGAGGAACGCTGCCTCACTCCTGTCAACACAGGTGTGAAAAGAGGAAAGCGAATCCACAACCTCACTCCTAATCTCTAGGTGTGAAAAGAGGTCGTCTCTACAGCCTCACTCCTATCCATGCAGGTGTGAAAAGAGGCTCTCCACAAGTGTCAAAAATCAGCCCAACAAATCTGCCCACAATTGTCCACCAACACTATAAACTAGCTGTCCAAAATCTGCCCTGAGCTATGCAACCGGAAATGAAAGAGAGGTACCTTCAGATCTGAATTTTACCCACTGTTTTGGACTGTAAACTTGCTGTCCAAAACAACCAACAAATCTGATATAAAAACTTCTCCAAACCGCCCAAAAAGTGCTCCAAAATCAGCAAGTCTAAGCCACCTTTGGCTCTGATACCATGTCGAAATTATCTGAGGTCCTATGAGGCTGCCATCTAAGGTCTGTCCTTGACCTTAGTATGGCTCTAAGTTTCCACTATATGGCTGTCTTCTTTTGCTGTTTTAGGACAGCAAACAGTCATCCCACTTTCTCCTCAATGTTTTATAGGTTAAGTGCTCTTTTAAGGTGCCCTTGCAAGTGTTTTCTTATCTCAATGATAACACATGCAATATAACTTAAAACACATAACACTACCTCTATATATTGAACTTTAAAATGCTGATCTACACTACTAAACATGCAAAAATTTGACACAAGCATTTTTGGTCAACATGACCCTGGATAAAACCCCCCTGGGGAAAACCAGTTTGGGATATATGTCTACATAATTGTGATTAAAGCAAGAGATACAACAAGTAATGGAATACAATGGAACCTGTATACATAGCAAGCTCCTCACGAGCCTTTCCACAAGATCCAGAGAAAGAAGTTCCCAAACTGTGGTGCGCCCTCTCCCTTTGTTGCCCTCTGTACTGAACTGAACTGAGGCGCCCAAGCTCATCTGTAGCCCAATGAAGAAATCCCTCCACAGGAATGTCCTCTCCTGTGCTACCTCTCCATAGAAACTGTCAGAGCTCGAATCCTCCAAGTAGATCTGGTACTAGGTAGCTGCCAGTCCTCTCAACTCATGCACCCTCCTCCAAGCAGAAATGATCACAATAAATAAACTAAACCTGAAACTGAAAGTCTCTCTCCACAGAAACAAGTGCCCAAGCTCTCCTCTCCCAATGCATCAGACCTCAACCTGATCTGACAAGTCCTCCTCTCCTCATGAGAAAATGAAGGATGATAAATGCACCCCTCCTCCTCAAGATGCGCCCCTCCTCCAAGCAAAGTGCTCCCTCTGAAGAATGAAGGCTAAACCTCCATGGATAACCTCTCCATGCAAGCTCCAAGCTAACACAAGCTCCTCCTCAAGCTCTCAAGGGTTTTTCTCAAACCCTCATGAAGTGCGCCCCTCTCCTCCTCAAGATATGCGCCCTCCTTCTCTTCTCCAAAACTCTCAAGTGAAGAATTGAGTCTCCAAAATGCCTTTACCCTCTCTTTAGCCTCCTCATGCCAGCCCTAAAAGATCAATGGCCTAGATTAGATCTAGCCAAGTCTAATCAATGGGTGAGATCAACTCTAATAATCTCACTAAGGAAACCCACTTTCCTTAGTTTCTTTATGTCTATTAATTCACCCACATTGTGAATTAATTGTCACTTTATGACTTAAGTGACATATTTCACTTTTGACTTAAAAATCCTAGGTCAAAGTGAAATTAGAATCATAAAGTAAAGTACAAGGGTAATAGTCTTCCCCCTTTGTGCTTAGAGACTGATAAGCACATGGGGACCACTTTTCAAGGTACCCAAATCTCAACAGGAGATACCTTCCAGAGGGAAATGGACATCGCGTTTGATGACGAAAAGGACAAGTTTATTGTGATCTATCTAGATGACATCACAGTATACTCTGACTCTGATGAACAACACCTCGGGCATCTGAAAAGGGTTTTCCAAAAGTGCAGGAAGTTCGACATATCGCTAAATCCAAAGAAATCACATTTCAGTATGGAAGAAGGGAAGTTGTTGGGGCACATTATCTCAAAAGATGGCATTAATATAGTCCCCAATAGGGTTGAAGGAATCCTAAAAATTGGCACTCCGCGCAGTAAGAAGGAAGTGCAATCCTTCCGGGCGAAAGTAAACTTCTTGAGAAGATTCATCCCGAACCTGGCATAGCTTATAAAACATATCACCTGCATGCTCAGAAAGGGGAATGAGATCAAGTGGAACCCGGAAGCCAGGAAGTCATTTGAATATATCAAGGTGGTGCTAACTAGATCTCCTGTGCTAGCCAATCGAGACTTCACAAAAGATTTTATCTTGTTTTCATTCACCTTAGAGAATATGATTGCCGACGTGCTGTTACAGAAAGACAAACACAACTTTGAGAATCCCATAACCTATTTTAGCTGACCACTGAGGGATGCTCCACTAAGTTACAACATGATGGAGAAACAATCATATGCCTTAGTAAAATCCCTAAAGGATTTTAGGATGTACATATTACACTCCCATGTTATTTCTTACATGCCTAGTAACTCAGTCAAGGATATCCTAAGTCAACCTGACCCTGAGGGGAGGAGGGGTAAATGGATAGTGGCCATGATGGAATATGATCTCGAAATCAAGCTCACAAAGTTGATTAAAGGGCAGGGCCTTGCAAAGTTGATGGTGCAGTCAGACTGTGACACTATGGGGATAAACTTCATTGTTGATCTGTCAGAGAATCCTAAGGAAGAAACAACTGCGTAGGTACCTCGGGATTTCATTGATTCACCGTGGTATACATACATCATATACGTGATAAGGAGCCTGCAAGCCCCTCCACGTTTAAGTAAGACCAAGGCCATATTTCTAAAGCTCAAAGCAGTTAGGTTCTGCATCCTAGATAGTTCACTATACTAGAAAGATCTCATAGGGATATTGCTGGGTTTTTTGCTAGAAAACGACGTGAAACGAGATATCGAAGAATTTCACAAAGGTGACTGTGGAGGACACCATTACTGGAAAACAACTGTGCACAAAATCCTAAGAGTTGGTTACTATTGGCCTACCATCTTTGCATACGTATACAAGGAAGTGTCCAGCTGCCACGAGTGTCATATTTTCGATGGAAGAATAAAGCTGCAGCCCTTGCCACTAAATAGGATCTCAGTTGAAGCACCTTTCATGCAGTGGGGTTTGTATTTCATAGGGGAAATAAATCGGCCAGCACAACACAAATGGATACTCATGGCCACAGACTACATGAAATGGATAGAAGCGATCCCCATGAAGCAAGCTATCGACACAATCATCATTCAATTTCTGGAGACAAATATCTTGTCAAGATTTGGATGCCCCATCAAGATCATAACAGACAACGCGACCAAATTCAAGTCCAACAAGATGGAGAAGTTTTGTCAGGATTACAATATAACCCTGGGGCATTCTACAATGTACTACCCACAAGGAAACGAGTTAGAATAACCATCATATAAAATCCTGACTAGGATCATCAAAAGACTCCTGGAAGACAATAAGAAAGCTTGGCATAAAAATCTTATCTATGTGTTGTGGGAAGACTGAGTTACCACCAAGAAGTCCATCTCAACGTCGCCTTTTTAGATTGTATACAATACAAACATAATTTTCCCTACCACACTGGGTTTTCTTGTCAAAAATTTGATGCAAGAGCAGGAGGCCGAGCCAGATGACATGCAAAGGAGAATAAATCAGCTAGTTCACACACAATAAATGAGGGAACATGTGTACAATCAATCACAACTCTACCAGGAGAGGATGAAGAAATCCTTTGAAAAGCGTTCTAAGAAAGAGGAGTTTCGGTTGGGTGATTTGGTGTTGAAATGGGACGTGAGAAATGAGGATAAAGGAAAGCATGAAAAATTCGATAATCTATGGACGAGTCCATTCAAAGTCAGTGCACATCGCGGAAATAATGCTTATTTTCTGGAAGAACTAAATGGAGAATGTGTTGGTTGGGGGCCTATAAACGACATGTTCCTCAAACATTATCTGATGAAATAAAATCCGTTTAAGTCACATGTCATTGTAAATAGTCATTTTATTTTTTGTGTCGAGTCAGTATGTCAGCAGAAAATTGAAGCCCGAAGTGAAGGCCCTGAGTTTATGCTGAATCTTTTAGAAACTGCCTCGATAGGTTTAGGTTGATATTTTTCTTTCATTTTTCAGTGTCTGAAAGTCGAATAAGGCCCAATGGTCAGGCACCTGGTCTACTGTTCTTTGCTACCTCGCGGGGAGGATAACATCCTCGTTGGAGACAACTGTTAGCGT
The DNA here is from genome assembly GCA_032191745.1 of Picea mariana. NCBI lineage: Eukaryota > Viridiplantae > Streptophyta > Pinopsida > Pinales > Pinaceae > Picea > Picea mariana. Next base: position 8,095 of record JASDQU010502752.1, on the reverse strand, counting down.
CGCCATTTTTCTCTTCAATTAGAGTCGGTCTTAGTTGAGTTATGGCCCATGTGTCAAAGCATGTGAAGTCATGTATGTAACAACAAAGGGGTCGAAGTCAGCAGGTGGTCGGTTGGCCCTTGGAGTTAGGAAGGGATGTCAGAGTCCAAACATGCGTAAATAAGTACAAGTCTGTTCCCAAAGAGTCAGGTGTTGTAAAAAAGTGAGTTTTTACGTGCCCTAGATTTAGGCAAGTTGTTAATAGAAGTCGCATCGACAAGTGCAATAACCATGATCGAATCATTATGAAGGCCGGAAGAATGAAAAATTGTGACATTTGTATAATGTATGTTCTGCAGCCCTTATCAGCTATACTTTACATGCACGGATGTGCTATGGAAAATCTGTAGTACATTTTGAAACATCCAGTCTCCATGAATTCAGTGTTCCTTGGCACATCTCCTCCTCCCACCTTCTCTGTTATAAATTTCAGATGCTTTGCACACATTCTATTCGAAAATCGGGGTTATGCATTGTTTGTAATCTTTTCTCGCCAGCCTAGGTCGATCGAATTTTCCACCCTGGGCCTTTACTAGAGCCACCGCGCACAAGAAAAATATGGGTTGCACCATGGTAACCTCCCAAAATGTAAGAAAGGGTGCGCTAAGTGGAAGAATCGCCAGGGTCGAACCCCAAAGCGACTGGGATTCATTCTCACTCATAGCAGGCACTCCCAAGGATCCCAAGGAAGTTTCACCTTTGCCCGCGGAAGTGAGGATATCACACCGCATGGAGCCTAGAGTGGAAGAAGCTACATAGGAAAGAAATATGTCAGAAGCCCTGTCTCCCCAATAGCAGATACCCCGGAGAAGGGGTAGGTCAAGGAAGAACAAGGAAATCGGGGAAACCGAAGTTCCAAACAAGCTGCGCGCAAGATTGGTTGCCGAAGAATTACTTATGCACGCTATTTGGCTGGAACCTGTCGAAGGTACAAGCCGAGGGAGCGAGATAAAAATGAGGAGGACAGATGCCACATACACTAATGTTCGAGAGCCATCTTAGCAGTTGAAACAGGCGAAACTTGATGTCGTTGAACTTTACCAGGAAAACAAGGAATTGAGATAGCAGTTGGCAGCAATGACCCTTGAAGTGTCAGCATCACAAGGCCGCAAAGGAAACGTAACATGGATTAAGAGACAACTTAGAGAGGCGCAAGATATGATCGTACAACTGTGCGAAACACAAAGGCTGTCAGAAGAAAGGAATGCAAAGCTTCTTAGAGAAGGTGAAGCGACCGAGGAGAAATTCCACACAGCTCTTGCCAACACGCAGAAGAAACATGATTAACTAGGTTCATTCTCGTATCATCGAACAGAGCACAGATCTTGACAGTTTTTGAAGGATGCATCACACTTAGAAGGTTTTTTCATTTTGTTAATGGTCACGACAGTCAACAGACTCTCACCGTGCACGCACCCCAGCAAAGCAATGCGCGATAGAAATCAAGGTTGTTATAGTAGGTGGTGGGAGCCTGTCAGAATACTTGATCATTTAGATACCTCGTCAAAGGAAGGTTTTGACACATAAATCTCCCCATGACGAGACTTTGTTGATAACCGAATCCCCATGGTGGAACACAAGCATTCATGATGCGACCATATGTAGTTGTTTTCTATTTTTGGAAAGGCGTCATGCGAAGAGTCATTTAACGTAGAATAATTAGTTTCCTAAGTTCTAGGGATAGTAGCTAGAGAGCAGGGTAGTCCAAGTGACACCCTTGCCTATATATTTTTGTATTTTCAATGTAATATGAGTTGGTTAGAAAACTAGTGTAGACAGTGTCTATTGAATGTAGTTTGAGTTTGATCTAAATTTAATGCAAAAGTCCTGAAGCTTTGATGAAAAGATTCTAATTGTAGCAGTTGGATGTATTGTCTCTTTTCTTTGCGTACATACTTCCTGTATTCTTTATTCATATGTATTGTTGTCTAAATAGGAACGTATTTTTGAACCTGGGATTCAMTGCGCAGTGCCCTGGGATTTGCACCATTTAGACAAACCGTTTTCCTCTAAGTTAACTTTGAATTCATCCTCAATGGTGCTCTGAGTTGCTTCATGTTTTTTCTCCCACCACATACATCGATTTTGTACTGAAGACTGTTACTCGCTTAGCCTTTATCCTCTCAAGGTCAATCACTGAGTCATTTGTTTCTATTGTTTTCTCGAATCGACTCCATAGCCCAAGGTATTACTCTCTTGTGCCAATATAACCAAAATTTATTGTTTCAAAGGTGTTAAATCTAGTCGAAATCTTAGAGCCATATCTTTTACTGAGACAAAGTCTCTCTCTCGAGCCCTCTTCAGGTCCGAAAGGCTAATTTTAGATCTCAAAGTTGGTTGAAATAGTTACCTCTGTCGTATGTTATCAGTCAAACATATTTATAGAGAGATAACAAGTACAACCACCGAACTCCTAGCACCACATGAGTATCTGCTAAATCCATGACACAAAATTCATCGGTCAGTGTATAGTTTCCTAATGTTACTTCCAATCCCCTATTCCTATGAGTACACGTCATATTGCACCCATCTGCGACTACCACATTGAATCTATCAAATTACTCCACAGGGATTTGCCTCCTAGTGGCAAGTGCAACATCAATGAAGTTGTGGGTGGCCCCATCATAAACCAATTCTATAACCCTCTACCCCTACACGATGCTTCTGACCTTGAAGGTGTAATATTTAGGGACTCCTAAAAGTGTGGAAATGGTCACTCCCTTGGGGATATCCTGCAATGGAGCCTGCTCTGTAGCATGTTGTGGGTCACCACTTTCTTTTCCAGTTCCCTCATCATCATCATCATCCTCTTCGTCGAAAACTACCTCAATATAATGGACTTTAACTTTACCCATACATTGATGGCCCGGTTCCCACGACTCCTTGCAAATGTAGCAAAGATTCTTCCTCATTGGTTCTCTCTGAGTTTCCCAATCCAACCTGTCCTTCCCTTCCCATGTATTTTGGGGAGGTTTTGACACATGACACTTTTATGCAATAAATGTTTTTGTCGATTTCTTCTTGGGGATTGTGTCTTCCATATCTTGGGTATTCATGATGGATTCCTATACGGTGTTTGGTCTGAATGCCTTCACCCAACCTCTTAAGGGTTCATCCAAGCACTTTGTGAATAAAATCAGCAGTCTCTTCTCAGAAACATCATTCACCATGACTTCCATCCACTAGAACTCTATAACATAGGCCTCTGGTGTACCTTTCTGCCTCATTTGTGCCAACTCCCTAAAGTGGACCTTAGGGTCCTTCCTATCGAGCTTGTCCATCAACCTTTGGGTGAAATCATCATATTATGTGATGTTGGAATGAACCAATATTAATAGCCCATGGTATGTCCACTCATGAGCCTCTCCATCCAAATGTATATTGGAAAACTTGATTGCCTATGCCTCTGTCATCGGGTTAATGTGGAAATAAGTGTCCAACTTATGTACCCATGCTTGGTATGTGCACCTGTTAGACCTGTCAAAAGATGGGATAGTCATCTTCCCCAATTTGTGCAAAAGATCCAAATTTTGCTGATTTTGGCCCACCCTGGGCTTTTTTCTCATCCTAAGGTTGCAACAATTGTTGTAAGACATGGATTCCTGGGATATTGCTTCCAACAACTAATACTCCCTAAAGTAGGAGTTCATTTTTTCCACTCAATGTTGCTCCAGTGCTCCTCAAGGAATGGTGGCAACAATGTTCTAGGTACCTTTTTTCTACCTACCTGGAAGACACTCTGTGCCGAAACATAAGTATTACTCCCTTTAGGAGTCCTACCACCTTTATGGATAGCCTCTACATGGTTCATGTTATCCCCATATAGGGATAAATAAAGAGATGATGTCTCAAGGCCCTCAGATTACAGACATGGAGTACCGAGAGACAGATGACTGGAAATGTTCACATGCACAGACAAAGACCCACTTCACCACCACACATCCTAGATTTGTCATGATGGCATTCACCACATCATCTTGCTTCTGGAAGACGATGGGTGTTTCTCCATGAGGTACAAGTTAGGTATTGTGGTAAGTGTCACTTTAATACTTGAGGCATTTGAGTATGTTGCATTTAAAGTTGCTTTTGATTATATAACTTATGCTTGGAAATTATGCTCTTTGTCTTGTTTCACGTTTGTGGTTGACATTGTTCCCTAGTAAGTGGTCACCCTTCAGAATGGGTTGGCTACTTGGAGGTCCCCTTGAGGAGTCATAATTCCATTCTCGGTCATACTTATCATTTTTCACACTTCATCCTTTTCATATCCTTATATTTTAGGATTTTCGGGTGTACTGACCCAAGACATGATTGTACCTCATTTCATGGGAAGAAGAGGCTGAAGGCCTAGAGGGAATGTAGCTGGAAAAAGATAAAATCCAAACTATAACCTTCCAGATTCTCACGCAAAGAGGTCTTGAGAATGATGAATTTTTTCTCCTAAAAAATCAAAGGCCTGCAAGAAACAATTTCATATTTTATAGACGACCCACTTGTTGAGGGATCTACACAAGTGTGTTACAACCTTTTCTTTACCCCTATGGCACTGTGTGTACCTCTCCCTTCAAGTAAAATTGTGGTACTGCCCCCCAAGATTTATGTTACCCATTGGGAGTACCTAGTTTCTCTGGACTTTAATTAATTAATGGAAAATGAATGGGCTTTGAAAAAGGATCATTGAAAATGAAGGTGAAATACACCCTCTACAAAGGCACCCATAAATGAGACAATATGAACCCTTTTATGTCATATTGAACCCCATACCCAAAAGTATTACCCCCATCAACTTCATCTTCTCCACATGACTTAGAGAGGGTCTACCTAGGAAACACTCCTTAATGTAAGGAATGATTTCCCAATAGTTCACATTGTCAACCCTCCCATACCTAAACTTGGCAAATTGCATAGGGTCTTTGAGCACTTGTTTAATTTGATAAGGTAGTTTTGATGCAAATGTTTAGGTGGATCTTGTATTAAATGTGATTTTAATTGCCATGATACATTTTACTTGAGATACTTGGAGGTAACACTTGTCTATCTTTGTAGGACCTTGCTGATGGATGTTTTGGAGGGACAAGCCTAGCATGGGACTTCATTGGGGCAGGAAGCTCACATGTTGGATGCCATGACCCAGACATTGGGAGAAACCAGAACTTGAACGTTGCCTTTGGAGGTACGATAAGAGACTTTGGATGATCATACTTCCCATCTTATCCCAATGTTTGGCCTTGAAAGGTCAAAACGTCATCTTGGAGGGCTTAACGTCACCCTAGGGCTAGGGTTTTGGTGGTGATGATGATTTTTTGATGGACACTTGGAACCTTTGGAGGAGGAGGATCCTTTTCATCATGGAGAGGAGCCTAATGTATTAAGAGGAGGCATTAGGAGGCCCAATGACTTCCTCCTTTTTTCTCAACGACTTGCTAAAGTGGCAATACGTCACCCTAGAAGGGGTTGATGTCACCTTTTAGGGTTTCTTTATGTGAAAATTTTAAATTAAATTTAAATTGATTTGTAAAGGGGAAAAATAAAGGGGAATGGCTCCCTTATTTTGTGGTTTACCCTAACTAAATGTGTACAAACACTTTTTATAGGTTTTGTATAAATAAGAATCAAATTCATTTCATTTGATCATAACTCTTTCATTTGAGAATAGCTACTTGGATAAAGTTTTCGCCCCTCTTGGGAAACTTAAATTTCTCACTCTCTTATGCTATGGTTTATACTTGTCTTATGGAAAACAATGGTGCGCTACCCTTCTTGGAGGCTTGTTATTGCATGTTGATTATATTTTATTGGTAAACAAGGGTTTGCATATCATTTCTCTTGAAATTGGTAAGAAAAATCTGCATATTGTTAGTTCTTTTTTCTTCKTTCTTGGTTGTTCTTGGCTAGATCCTTGAAGGAATAAAAGGGATTATACCCTCCACCAAGTTATCATTGTTGTTGATTGGATAATATTATGAAAAGGTTGCTAGGAGGAGTAAAATGGATTACACCCTCCTAGATTTACCTTKTTAGGGTTACTTGCTCAAGGGAGTAAAARGGCTTACACCCCTTGAGAAGTAGTAGACCTAACCTAATACAATAAGAATCCATAACCCATTTTGGCAAGGCACTAATCTAATTTTKCATTTGAGATATAAATTACTTGCATTGGTACATGCGATTTTGAGAGATATTTAAATCATTCAAGTTGAAAATTTCTCTTGGTTTCTTAAGGTTTCTAAAGCCACTAAGGCATATTGATTGGCCTAGTGTTTATCTTGTTATAATMAACTAAAATATACAACCATTATGGATGCATAAAAAACATTCAATCTCTCATTTTAACTTGCTTTCCAACCATGGAAATGACTTGTAAACTTGTACTTTTATTCTACTGCTCATTGTCTATCTTTTTGACGGTTTACTTGTCAATTTTTGTGGTTGGAATTTTCCATTGTAGAAAATATTTTCTACATGCACTTTGATATTAAAATAATTCTATGAAAACACTATCTAACAACCCTCCTTTACCATCAAAGTGTGTGCTTGAATATTGGAAATTTGTCTACTAATTTAGTGCTTCATTGTCCAACAACTAATTGATAATTTTGATGGCTAAATCTGCAGTAAGTAGTTCTTATTCTTGCTGATATATATTATTTTTTACTGCCACAATATAGGACAACAAGCTTCACTTGATTTTACACTTGATTTTTGGGTTTGTATCTCTATTGTGTGTCTTTTCTCAGAAAGGTGTAACACTTTGGTGCATGTACTCAAGTCTCTGGAAACCATTTACCATCATCAAGAATCATTTACAGACCTTCATACTTCTTCCATAATTGACCTAAGGGGTTACTCTCAAATATCTTCATCCTATGTCTCAATCCCATAAGGTCACCCAAGATTCCCCCGTTGAGGTCATTTCATCATCTCTAAAGAGAGGGGAGTACCTATCTAAGGTGACAATGAGTAGCTATTTCCATATTTTGGATTGGGTCGATCTTTTACCAACCTACAATTTGTATGATAACAACTCCCATTGGTACCTTCCTGGTTTTGGTTTGCTTGGTTTCCAGAGAAATTGTGTCAATTGTTGCTTCCTATTGTTGGCAGATATTTAACAGATAGCGAATGGCAAATATTTAACAGACAGCGAATGCTTGTCATTAATGGCAAGTATAGTAGTAATGATGGCTTGAGTACATCGGCGATGATCAACATGCAAATAGTAGATAAGTCAAGGAAGATCAAATGATCGAAGGCAACGCAACATTGACAAAATGATCGAAGGCCTGAGAAGCATTTCTGATCGTTGGATCCCATCCAAAATTGCTGACAGCATGAGGGTCGTCAAATCTGAATAAAGACAAGAAGAGCACCCTGAAGAGGAGGATAGATCTCAGGCGTTAGATCT
>JASDQU010502751.1:26546-52133 GCA_032191745.1 Picea mariana | reverse complement strand
GTGTGTGACCCCTTTACTCCATATGTGAGTCTAGTTGACAAGCTATCATCAGCTTGCATCATCATCAAATCATGTCAGAACGTATCCACATCATATCATCTAGTCAAATGCACTAATATCACAGTAAACAATCAAACCCCAATGGCACACTCCCTGACTCGATCCAGAGTCCAAGGGGTTCCATCGATGCCTCTGCATCCTCAAGGTCCAAAACCCTGCACACTCAGTAAAACCGAGCTAATAGCACCTGTCTATGTCAATGTAGTAAAACAACATGTCATCAACCCATAACGCATCGTAATCAAAGTCAAAGGTTTTAATAGCATAAAAATCCGGATCACTTGCAAGCAAGTGTCCTCAAATAATAAGTTTTCTCAGTGCGCCAGAGCTGGATGTTACACCCAGTGCTTAGCCAAGGAGTTTACAATATTCCCTACTCTCGTGGAAAATATTATATTGGAAAATAGGTCTATACATCAAAGTACATCTCAAATAACACATTGCTAACACTAGCCACAACTGAACCTCAAAGTTAATTATTGCCTGAACACTCCTCCAAATCTAAACATCTAACTTTTTTTTATCAAACCAAAATCTCGGCTTCCAATCCATGTAACTCATCTTGCATCATTCAATAAGCATTGGAAATTGAAAAACATCCCAATAACTTAAACCACGATGACGGTTACAACCTTAGTCAATCTTGGAAATCCATTATTCATTGCCTAGGATGTCAAACCTAATCTAATCTCTTCACTTCTCTCACCCCCTCCCCTTTTTCCCATCCTTCCCATCCCTCCTAAATCTATTAATCCTTTCCGCTTTCCATTCCTCCCTTTATTATTAATATCTAATTCAAAATTCCCTTAGTTTCATCTTTACAAATTTAACATCACACGTCTCCGGATATTACGCTTATTAAAATTTTCATCATATTCTCTTGTATCTTCTCATCTAACCCATTTCATTGAATTTAGAACTTTCTCATATTCCGATATTTTATTAAATTTTTCACACCATTGCCATTTTTTATATTTGTTCCTAATATTATATACAATATAAAATTTGTTTACTTAGTTTTTTTATCTCTTTAATAATTCAATGATTTTTCCGAGCTACTATTTGTTTAATTTATTTATTTTTTCATTTTCTCTTCTCAACTATGATATCAAATCTCTTTAAAAACAAAACATCAACGCTCCTTTCTAACATGATTATTGACTTTTGTCCATGATGCATGCAATATCCACTCAAAACGAGTTTCAAAACATTCTATCTAGAAACTTCAATGATCATTATAAAAAACTGTAAAAACTTACAATCTCATATCATATATTATATGTATTTACATATTCAATACAATGAGTTAATCTATTTCTTCGAACCAATAAAGGGTGGCTAAGGAGGAACTAAAAGGCGAGGAGCAAGGAGCATGTAAATCTTCTCAAGGTAATCACATGACTTGATATAATATTCTTACTTCGATATAGATCTATTTGTTTCCCCTCCAAACATTGTTTAAATCATTGTTGTGATGATTATGAACTATGTTTGGTAGATATAGTATTACTAGAGTTCTGATATGAGATCTATCTGCATACAATTATATTTCATGTGCCAAAAGTTTTAAGGAACATTTCTGTTTTTTTTGCGTAGATAGAAGATATAATAGGTTGTATAGGATCTATATCCGAGGATTTTTTTCATAAAGATACTATTAGAAAAATGTAGGAAAAAGGTAATATATCCTCCTCCTCATATTTCATAGAATAGTTTGTGCGTATGCATTATATCTAGGTGGAATACATAGTAGTCTATCCTACATTGTATCATTGAATGTAACAAGGTCAGTGAAATGGCTTGTGTATCCATGGGAGAGTTTGTCTACAATATAATTGTCGTCTTCACTAGGGAAGTACTTAGTTTTCTTGCTTGGGTTTATTTTCCATCCCTGTGCGGTCCTATGGGATTTTTGTTTTGCTCTGTATAGAATAATCCTATGTCCATGAAAATTCATTTTTCTCACTTATAGTTTGAAATTTCTATGTTTTTATTCAATTTACCTTGCAGTTATGACTATTCCCTATAACAGCCATGACGAGTCATAGTTTCTTTTACTCGCTTGTTGTTGAAAGGAAACCTACGGTCGAGTATTAAAGATGTTTTTTTGAAGTTTTCAAGCACGTTTTCTTATAGATCTAAGTGTTTCTTTGATTGGAAAGATTATAGGGAATTTCTAACTGGCGTATATGTCTCTGGTTCTATTATTATTTACTCATTTGGTCCATGATTGGGTTTAGAAGTCACACATAGTATTTGTCATCCTTGGGTGATTTGCATTGGTTTTGTCTTGTAAATAGTGACCTTGTCAAATCTGTGTTACATTTTATTTCTAAATTTTATTAGTCCATGCTCTTCGGGCTGCATGGACTATTAGTAAAGGTTTTTAAGGTGTTTTATTAGCTATGCGTAAAGGTTTTTAAGGTGTTTTATTAGCTATGCAGTACTAAAATAGTACGAACTATTTTAAGTCAAAGTTTTGAAATTTTTATGCAATTTTCAAACTCAAATTTGATTTTTTAATCTAAGTTTTCAATTTGAGATCTTATTTGACCTCTTTTTGAGGCACAACCGGACCATATCTTAGTTTAAAAAGAGTTTAAAATGCATATTTGATGATTAATTTTTTCGAGTTCAAATAATGCTAAAACTATGTTTAGCGTTACTTCCCAACATTAAATGTAAAATCACACCGTTTTCCAAATCTTAAAGCTTCGACAATGTTTATTGGAATGACCATATGTCGCCTTGTCACACGTTGCCTCTGTACCTTGTCACACATTGTCTTTGTTTGGATCCTGTTTTTTTTGTTTGTCTCTTGATATGGTGCCCATGTGTTGCACCGCCAAGATGAAAAAGACTTTATCCTTTCACCATCACTAGCCTGCAGTTTACAACAATTTTAATTTTATATGTGCATGCTTCTCTCTTTTTTCTTTTTTTACCATGTATATTCTATGCAACTAGACGCTTCATGCTTCAAGGTGGAAGATTTTTCCTTACAAAGTATATTCTGCAACAAAGGGGATTAATTTTCCTTCAATTTTTCATCATATTTTTTCATAATGAACTTACCACCATATATGTAGATAGTATTTTCTACAACCAAAGGTTTCATGGTGAAGTTCCACGATGGTGAGACCTTTTTTCTAAGCAATTTTCCCTGCATTTTTTCTATATTGCATAGAACCCGATCACAGATATAATTACAATATGAAAAATATCTTTAACCGAAATCTTTGAAGTGCCTTATAGCTTGGCTATTGACTGTCTCTTTAGTTGTCTCGCTGATGATCCATATGATCAGTTGCAACACACAGGACCAAACCCAACTATGAATCATGATTGCTACGAATGGTGGGTGCCAACGAGCAGAAATCCTGCCATTCAGTCTGCCTTCCCCGAGTCTAAAAGGAGTAACCTTCCCTTTTATTTCTCTTGCTTCTCGATACTCTTATCGATACTGATCCACTTTTGTTGATCCACGTTTTCTGGTCATGATATCCACAACTCCTTTATAAGGAAGTCCTATAAGCTATAAATAGGAGCAGTTGCTCGAGCCCTTAGTTTTTCCAGCACAAAACCAAAATTTGAGAGAACTTGCAGCATATTCTAAATAAAAAACAAAAGCATACAGAATAATACTCATAGGTCAAACATTAAACCATATATCCTCTAAGAAAGGACTAAATTCTGATTATTTAGCGGTGGTGATGCAAGATGGCCCATACACCAGGGATGCATCTACATCAAACAAGTATGTGTTTTCTGCATAGTTTTTCCCTTCTGTATGGATAGATACGAATATCTATTACAAGATCTGCTTTACAACCGGGCTACTTCTGGCTATGAGACCGCGAATTAGGGGTATCTTTTTCATCAAAATGACATAGGAGTTACACATGGTGTCATCCATCTAGAGTACCACATTAGTTGTGAACCACCTTTAACGACACCTCCTCATTATAAAACTGGAATCATATATGTTTCCCAATATCTATCCCCAAAAAGAATTACGAAGAATGAGTTTTTGGTAGCTTCAAGACCCCAACAACGTGGTATGGCTTGAACTAGCTCATTCTATATTTTTGCCAGAAATCATAGCTTCCCTAAAAACAATAATGCAATAACAAGAAACAGTATTTACAAAAAAAAACTATAAATATCGGTAGAATTACCATCAAAGTGAGCATCGCAGCCTCTATCATGAGGAATCTTTATTCCTCCAATAATCAAGGGTAATCTAGGTTCGATTCTATGCAAATCAAAACCAGGTATAACTCTTGTTTCCAATTCTGAATTTATTTTCTCTGGGAAAATTTTGGGCTTTTGATAACTTTTGATAGGTTGTTAATGGACGAAACCCAGATGGTCAAATGTCCATAAGATCTAAATATTACTACATATGGAAGTCGAATTTATTGTTTTGGAAGCCTCTCCTACTGGCGAAACTGTTGCTTTCTTCGTTGCTTAAACAAATGCTACCTCTATGGCATCTTTATCGTGCCCTTGCCCTAGATTTTGACTTTGCATCTCGATCTGGGTTTGTAACCATATTTGAGAAGGGATACCTCTGTCTTGATAGGTGAGAGACAAGAATATGTAATGCGTGGATTCTGTGAGAGAGTATGTGCATGCATGCTACGTGGAAGGTGACAACAAATTAGGGTTGTAGATGCATTAATTTACTGCCGAGAGTCTGAGGCATCATAAGCATTGTGTTTCAACATATGATTAATTTTCCATTAAATCTATTTGATCCATTCAAAACATGTCATTCTCCATACAATATTTTTTTTAAATTTGAAGTAAAATAATTACTGAAATTTAGAAACAATCTCAATATAGCCATTTTAGAACTCAATAAAAAATTTATCATAAGCTTAGGAAATATCATTGTAATTTTATTAATAAATATAAATTCAAGATATGATTACCAAATACTAAACGGTCTTCAGATTTATTTATTTCTTTTAAAAGACATAAGCTTAGGAAATATCAGTGTAATTTTATTAATAAATATAAATTCAAGATATGATTACCAAATCCTAAGAGTAGACTGTCTTCAGATTTATTTATTTCTTTTAAAAGACTGCACTAATAAATGTAAGGGACATATTCAATTGATTTTTCTTTGCAACTCCCCTTGTTCAACAAGGATCTCCCTCGATGCCCCCTATTTTACTTTTTGCAAAAGAATGAATGATGTCTTTTATGTATAATATCTATCTCAACCATTGCCATTACGAATGTCTTGGTCTATAATGATTGTTGTTATATTGTTTTTCAATATAATAATGTGAAGGATCAATTTCTAAGGTAGTCACATATAGCATTCCTATGTGCCTCCTCGTGTGTTTGTTTTTCTATTGATGCTTTGTTTTGTTAATTGAACACATGATTTTTTTTTATTATTATATGGATGTTTTGTTTCGTTTACTCAACACATAATTAAATTTAAATTTGAATTGACATATTCTTTGGATCTTCTATGTGATTATGTTTATGTTTTTTTAATGCTTGATGCTTTGTTTTTTTTATTTCAACATATGAGCAAAGAATAGATCACACCTAGTCCGTGGAAGGCACTCTAATTGTGGGCTTTCTATAAACAAACAGACAAACCGGTGTAATGATTCGCTGATGCAGTGCACTACAACCTTCTATGAATAGTGATGGAACGAAAATGATTCAACCAATCTATACTTCGTCTAATGATTCGCTGATGCAGTGCATTACAACCTTCTATGAATAGTGATGGAACGAAAATGATTCAACCAACTAATCTATATTTCGTCCATACAAATCGAGAATGCTAATGTGAACCTCAACAAAGGTTTCACAATACACAATTACTCAAACCAAACTTCCAACTCCATTTTCTATCTTCTGAATCAATATCCCAATCTCATTGCTTTCTGTCTAATATACTTTTTTCATTTACAAAGTTTCAAATAAAAAACAAAGCGATCTCAATTGTAAATCTCGTCTTGTGCTCCAATCTCATTCTTGAATGATATAATTCTTGAATAATATAATTAGGAGAATCTTCCACACTGTTGGCTTGATCATTTATTATTATTATTGGATAATTTTATGTCTTTTAAATATAATAATGTGAAGGATCGATTTCTAACCTAGTCACATATATCATTCTTATATACCTCCTTGTGTGTTTCTTTTTCTATTGATGCTTCGTTTTGTTAATTCAACATATGAACTTTTTTATTATTTTATGGATGCTTTGTTTTGTTTATTCAACACATGAATGATTAAATTTAAATTTTTATTGACAATTTGGTTGGATCTTCTCTGTGACTATGTTTATGTATTTTATTCTTGATGTTATGTTTTGCTTATTTTGACATATGAGCAAAAAACAGAGCACACCTAATCCCCGGGAAAGAGAGGTAGGCGCTCTAATTGCGGGATTTCCATAAACAAATTTCCATAAACAAACAGACAAGTGAACTACAACTTTCTATGGATAATGATGGAAGGAAACTGGTTCAACCAATCTATACTTTATCCACACAAATCATGAATGTTAATATGAATTGAGGTTCCACAATACATAATTACTCAAACCAAACTTCCAACTCCATTTTCTTTCTTCCGAATCAATATCCCATTCTGATTTCTTCCTGTCTAGGATACTTTTTTCATTCACAAAGTTTCAAAGCAAAAAAAATGATCTCAACTGTAAATCTCGTCTTGTGCTCCAATCCCATTCTGGAATGATATTAAAGAGAATCTTTCACACTGTTAGCTTGAGCTATTACTAGCAGAGTCAAGGATCTCAACTGTAAATTTCATCGTGTGCTCCAATCCCATTCTCGAATGATATTATAAGGAGAATCTTTCACACTGTTTGCTTGAGCTATTACTAGCACAGTCGCTAAATCGTTGTTGGTGAACGTCGGAAGGCTTACGGCTGGTAAGATAAAACAAAGTATATGAAACCCCTGAACAAAAGGCTTAGGGCTGTCAATCAATTAGATGGTCATACAATAATTTCTTAATCATATTAAGTAAATGTCAAAAAATGTTAATTTTAAAAAACTTTCATTAACCTGTTTACTTTTTAACATTTACTTAATATGATAAAGAAATTACTGTGTGACCATCTAACTGCCAGCCATAAACTTTTCTTCGATGGTTTCATATTCTTTATTTCATCTTACCAACCTTAAACCTTTCTGTTTTCACCAACAACAATTTAGCTATTGTGCTAGTATATATATTGTATATATATTGCTATACTAATATAAAAATTTTATAATATGTAAAATAAAAATAAAACTACATATTACCCCAATCCTATATATAGATTTATAAATTTTATAATATGTAAAATAAAATAAAAAAATCTAAATTACCCAAACCCTAATTCACATGAAAGAGGTTGATTTTGAATGTGTAAACACTTGACACGACATTTATGACACCATCAATAATAACAACAAACACAACACAGATTTAGAGGTTGACTTTTAAGTGGAATCGTTAAGCACATAGCAACAAAATATGTGCCGCACATCATATGATAATCCCATAATATAAACGTATTATGGTATTACTTAACTATTACTTAAATTAAACCTATCATATTCTAAATTGATCTATTTAATTACTTAAATTTATCATATTTATATTTTCCCAGCACTAATAAGGTTTTTCCACGTAACAATGTTTTGTTACTACTCCATTGCTAGCTGTTTTAGTGTTTTAACGGACAAATATAAACTACACAGATTTGTACGCAAAGGATTTAAGAAAATCGTTCACCTCAACGTTGAAAGCTAATTTAAGGCCAAATATACTTTTCTTTGTTGGCGTTAAAAAAAATCCGGAATGTTCGAATTAGGGGACCGATAAGGAGATCCATGATAATATTTTCATGCATTTAACTTTAGATCCCAGACAATAGAATAAATCAGTAAGTAGTGTAACTAGGTGCACAGAGTAAACATACTCATTATGAAAAATTACAAACCGGAATAACAATTACAAGAAAACAAAATAAAAATAGAAAACAAAAAATTGAACTACAGAAGATTAGGGCTTAGGGTCGTGCAGGCTTAGGATTAGGGTAGAGTTCAGGGCTAGCTATTTCAGTGCTTTAATGGACAAATATAAACTTGCAGATTTAAACCAAAAGGCTTTAAGCCCTCAACGTTCTCACATTAAAACAACATCCGAAATGTTCGAATTAAAAGGCACGGATAATTAAATATATGAGAAATAAACCTAACTTGATAATCTGCATGTCGAAATTTGGATTGAATTGGATTGTTCTAGAAGGATTTCTAGACCGATTAGGTAGAAAATGAAAATTTAATAAAACAAAAAACCTAAACCTTAACAAGGCACAAATTCAAATTGGAGACCCAGTGAAATAAAATCTTATTTATACAATACATGCTTTATTTATACAAATTGGCTGACAATATTGAAGTAGTTGTAAAGTTTATCTATTATTATAAATCATAAGCTAAATCCAAGATAATCTTTTCATGCAAGCAAGCTAAATCCATGATAATTTTCGTTCAGATCGTGCATAATAGAATAGATCCATTGGTAGCGTAAGGAGGTGGCCAAATAAGTTTGCATTGAATCCAAAACCCAGAGCATTATGATAATGTGTGAAGATGAAAATGGAACCTGAGCCATTATGAAAAATTACAAATGTGAATTAGACTTCAGATCTCGCAAATAGAATAGATCTATTAGTAGTGTAACCAGGTGCCGAGATTTTGCTTTGAATAGAATAGATGTGTTAGTAGTGTAATAGATACGTTTTCTTTGAATCCAAAAATCCACGCATTATGATAATGAATGAACCCCACGCATTATCAAAAATTACAAAGACTCATCACAACTATAGAAAAACAAAAATCAAAATAATATGGAAGATAATAATAAACAGAAAAAATGCAAAACTTAATTCAAACAATAGCTAAACAAAAATTCAAACTACAGAATATAAGGGTTCGAGCGTAGGTGGAGACTCATGGAAGAGTTTAGGGTTATCTATTTTAACTATGGGTAGGGGATGATATATGCATGCAAAATATAAGTAATCATATGGTAGAGGAAGTGCGTGAACTTTAATTTCCACGATATGAAAGCCTACCACGCAAAAGCAAAAATAAGCAAAATAGGTGTTCTGTATGTATTAATCTTTGTTAATTAGGTAAATGTGGCAATCATTGGTAACAGCAATAAAATATTAATCATATTAAATAAATGTGAAAAAGTTAACAAGGAAATGTAAGCATTAAAAAATGAAAGAAAGTTATGAACATGAAATCTCGGAGGAGGATTAAGAATATGCCAGCATCTTCAATTGCTAATGACAAGATTAATTTTTATAATTAAAACATCATTAATTGTGCCCATATTCAATAATGTAAGCCTTTCTGCATAATTATTATTATTGAAGAATTTTATGTTGTTCTTGTAATCCTTTCCATATAACACTCCATCAATGTGTTGGATCATATGATTTAAGGAGGCAACTAGTAGGGTTTTGTGTGAAGCGCTTCTAACACAAGATTTAGTTCTTGAAACCTTTAAACCTAAGTCAATATTTGCAATACGAGCTTTGTATACAATTCATTTAGAAGGTTACCTTTGAAAATGATCTCTAATAAGTCAAATTTGGAGTTCTAAGACATGAAGTAATAAGTCAAGTTTGCACTTCTAAGATTTGAAGAAAACTCGAAGTATACTATAGAATATATATAGAATATATATATATATATATATATATATATATATATATATATATATATATATTTATAGTTTTGACTGTGGATGCCTCGCTAGGTTTCTACTTAGACTTTTAATGTATTCTCTTGTTCTGGATCTCAATCGACCAAAGAGAGGGACTTGCTGCCTTTGCAACTCCCCTTGTTGTATATTGCACCCTTTGTCAATGCAAATTGTTTTGCATTTTATGTCTAGATCTTATTGCATATTGTATCCTTTGTTTCATTTACATTGTAAGTCAAATCAAAAGGAGAATTACATTGGATAGTCATTTCTTTGGACAATTTTGGGGTTTCCATTGAAGAGTTGTATTGGGTGTTAGCTTCAATATTTTAGATTTGAAATCTCTTGTGTAACTCATTGGTAGTATTATTCGAATTAAGTGATTACTACCTTGTTTTTGAGTTCATAAAAAGAAACCTCTTTTCATTTCCTTGGTTAGTTTTCATTGAAAAGAAAAGAAATGCATGTATTTCATATTCATACTTTTATTTTATTTGTATTTGAAAAGAGTCACACACATCATCAAGTCCACCCCACACATTTAGAGTAAAACACAACCATTGAGCTTCCTCCCATTAGGTGACAATGATTGTCCACATCTAATGACACTACCAAAGTAGCTTGAAAAAATCATTCTCTAGATTCATAGGAGAGTGAAGAAGTAGCAATTAAGGTCATTTATGAAATTCCTACACCCAAATTTAATGCTCCTTTGATTGTTCCTTTTCACCCCTTATTCCTTTAGATTAGTAGACCCTTTGGTGAGTCTTTTTCATTTTTCAACAATTCTTATATGATGTCAGACATTAGTGGGTCATCCTTCAGGTGAGGGGACCCTTTGGTGAGTATTTTTCATTTCTAAACAATTCTTATGATCCAGTTGGATATTGGTGGCCACCCTCCTATTCCACTTGGACCCCCACCATTGTTTCTTTCGGTTTCTCAATTTCCTTAATTGTAGCACAATTTACTATTTTTGGCAATTTTTCGGGTCCTGAACTTCCATATCCGTTTTGAGGCCCTAAATGACGTTTTTTGGGAATCAAGCCTCTCGTGAATATGAGTCCATTATGAATCTTGATATTCATTGTCAGTTGTTGTAGTCCTCTGATAGATCTTTCTAGCAATGTATCATGTGCATCAAACAAATATAGGAATCAGGATGCCAAAGTTACGACCCCGAGAAATTCATTTACCAATTTACCCCGACGGGGCCCATAGTTTGGTGTTTCATCTCCTATGGTTAGGTTTTTGGATGTTGAGGATTTTCCATTATTTCTCAATAATATATAGGCCTTCGAGCCTCATTGTAACACATAGTGCAGAGGCCTGTAGCCACCACAGCTCTTCTTAGAGATAAGCTACGAGTTCCCTAACTAGTTTATTTCCATTATGTATGTAAACAAATTTCAGTTCTTGGATATTAATGAAATGAAGTGTTATTTCCGCTGCATGTTTGTATTTATGGTTATTTGTGTATTTTTTTGCGTTCCTGCATAAATTCATATTATTGGTATCAGAGTGGACTTATGTTTCTCAATCCTTCTTTGCATGTCCCCAACGAGGTCGGGGTATAAGAAGTTAGGGCTAGATTTGGTTGAACCGTTGCAAGATCAGCCTCACAAACCCTGACGACTACCCATGGGGGATGAAAAGAAAGATGAGGGAGCAGGAAATCCTATCAAAATATTGCTCGAGGAGGACCTTGAAAAAAAAAGGAATGCGATGATGGATAAATTCTCCCACATCCTTCAATGACTTCCCACTGGCGGCACATCTGCATCCAACAACCACTTTGGAGGCACAACCCCTTTTAAGGTACAAGTAAACTTTGACATTCCCATATTTGATGGACGAATAGATGCAGACATCGTAGATAAATGGTTGAATATATTAGAAGGATATCTCTCTGTTCATGACTTTTCTGACCTGGAGAATATTATTTT
Organism: Picea mariana; assembly: GCA_032191745.1. NCBI lineage: Eukaryota > Viridiplantae > Streptophyta > Pinopsida > Pinales > Pinaceae > Picea > Picea mariana. The sequence goes on along the minus strand of JASDQU010502751.1, from coordinate 40,350 downwards.
TTGACTGCTCAAAGTCGCCCCCCATGTCAAGGATTGGTGGGAAACCTACTGTGAGAAAAAGGATGAGGAGGAACCCTCTTTTTTCTCGGCCGTACCCACCTTGGAATTATTTTTGAGACACCAACAAGAAACAATATTATCCCGTGGGGAGATATGAGGACAAACATACAATGAGCTACGCTACGACAACAAAGGGATCAATATGTGCATGAGCTAACAGATCTAATCCATACCCTACGCACAAAGTTGGGTATCAAAGATTCAGAAAAACATTTGGTATTGAAGTACCGCAGTTGTTTGCACAGATATATTCAGGAGGAAATGGAGTTCCTTGACATATCCTTGCTTTGGATGACATACCTATATGCTGCCAAGATTGAGCAGAAATTAAAACAAAAGAAGCTAGACTTTGGATCTGTGAATCAAAAGAAAGCGAAAGGTGGCCCTAAACCGTAGAAAAATGGACAAAGCTAAGGCATGGTGGCTCAATACAAACTTCCAAATCCGCAAGCAAATAACAACACTGCGAAGTCGAAGAAGGACATGAGAAAGTGGTGTGAGTTCCATAAGAGCTCCACTCACAACACAAGTGAGTGTCAGGCCAAGAAGTAACTCGTTGCCGAGATGAAGGCTTCTGAATTAGATGCATGCTCTGACACTGAATCAGAACTCGAGAAGGGGAATGACACAAGGAAGCAGATTATTGATGAGGAGTGAAACTCCACCATTACCACCACGAAGATCCAAAAGGAAGAACCAAAAGATCTAGAGGAGGAAGAGTGTCTCTTCCACTCCTTGATGTAGGTAAAGGATTCCCCGCTATAGTTCACTATCGACAGTGGGAGCCAAAAGAACCTCATTTCAAAATAGGTCATGAACTGGTTGGGCTTTTCGACCACAACACACCCATAGTCGTACACCATCGGGTGGATTGACCAAGGACAGGATGTTTGCGTTAGCCAACAGTTTCACCTTCCTTACAACATCAAGCCCTTCACTGATGAGGTAATATGTGACATTTCTCCTCTTGATGTTTGTGATGTATTATTAGGCCAACCATACTTGTGGAAGCAACATGTTGTGTATGACTTCAAACCTCGTGTTGTTATTGTTAGTTTGTGAAATAAGTTGTATAGGATACCAGAGGTACCACCGCCTTCCCCTATCTCTTTGGTTACTGCAGAACAATGCAGTAAGCACATTTCCAAAACCGGGAAATTTGTTTTCCTGGTGATCCACCATCAAGGAAAGAATAATATTATTGCCACAACCTCCATACAGGGCTCCTCTACATGAAAACAACCAATGGACAAGGTCATGGAGGAGTACCGAGCCATCTTCACCTCACAAACATGGTTCCTCTTCACTTTCACGTCAAGCAACCCATCGATATGACCCCAAGTGTGTCTCTTCCCAATGGACCGATCTATGGGCACACTGTTATGGAGAACAATGAAATCAAGAGGCATATTCAAGAGTTGTTGTAGTAAGGTTGCATTAGGCCTAGTTCATCGCCCTGTGGGAGACCGATCATGTTGGTACAGAAGAAGGATGGGACTTAGAGACTATTTATTGACTATCATGCTATAAACAAGATCACTCTTCGGAATAGGTACCCGATCCCATGAATTGATGACCTTCTAGACCAACTCAAAGGGGATAAATATTTTATCAAGATCGAATTGAATTCCGGGTATCACTAGGTATCAATCAGACCATCTGATGTGTGGAAGACTACCATCAAATCCAAGGAGGGCCTTTTCAAATGGATGGTCATGAATTTCAGGTTGACGAATGCTCCCATAACCTTAATGAAGATGATGGAAGACATCTTACATCCATTTACCAACTCATTTGTAGTATTGTACTTGGATGACATCCTGATCTTCAGCTAGACTTGGGCAGTCCACCTCGACCAAATCTGACAGGTTCTCCAAACACTGTCGAAACACAAGTTGTGTGCCAATTTGGATAAGTGAACTTTTGGCATGACCCAGGTTCAGTATCTAGGATACATTGTTGATGAGCATGGGGTGCATGTGGATCCAACCAAGATCCAAGTCATTCAGGATTGGCCAACCCCAACCACTCTAACAGAGCTTCACAACTTTCTGGGTCTTGCTAATTTATATCACAGATTTTTGTTGGGATTATCTCATATCACTTGGCCCTTGAGTCAAGTCACCAAGGGAGGAGAAAAAGAAAAAAAAAAATTGGTCGAAATATCAACAAAAGGCATTCATAGAATTGAAACATCGTCTCTGTTGTGCCCCAGTGCTCACATTACCATACTTGCAAAAATCATTTGAGATTGAGACAGATGCCTCTGACTATGCTATTGGGGCCGTTCTTACTCAACGGGGGCATCCAGTTGCATATCATAGTGATACAATGTCTGACTAAGTCCTAAAGTATCCCACTTATTACAAAGAGATGTATTCCATTGTGTAGGCTTGTCGAAAATGGAAGCATTACATTTTGACGAAGGAAATGATCATCCACACAAACCACCGACCCCTACAGTTCATATTGACACAAGGGAAGTTGGAGAACGATCACCATAATAAGTGGTCCATATATCTATAACAGTTTCATTTGAACATCAAGTACAATAAGGGAAGCATAAATAATATTGGAGACTTCCTCAACCATCCACCAATCATGGAGATAACCCCCATGCTCAACTCTTTTGGGAACGATACTTCTGATTGGACACTTCTCTACAAGAGCGATCCATAATTATGTCGCACATACAAGACACTCTTGGAGGGTAATCGAGTTACAAATTTTCACCTCCAGGAGGCACTACTATGTCACCTGGGACACCTTTATGTTCCTTGAAGCGAGTGTGCCAAGATGATTTAGGAAGCACACTACAGCCGGGTTGCTGGGCGTTTTGGGGTCGAGAAAACATTAGTACTACTATAGAAGTATTTATATTGGCCAAACATTTGACAATATGTCTGTAGGTACATCAAATCTTGCACTGCCTGCACCATTGCCAAACTGACCATCAAGAGGAAGGGTCTCTATACTTAACTACCTACCCCTAGTCAACCTTGGGAATCCATCTCCATGGATTACATGTTGGGCCTTCCTTATACTAATCATGAAAATGATTGTGTTTTCATGGTCATTGATAGATTCTCGAAGATGGCCATTATAGCGACATGAAAGAAGAATATCACAATAGAAGCCACTGCTAAACTCTTCTTTGAACGAGTGTGGCTACACATTGGGATCCCATAGTCTATCATGTCATATCAGGAGAATAGGTTCCTCAGTACATTTTGGTCCAGCCTTTGGTCAATGTTGGACACCAAGCTCACCAAGTCCACTGCTTTCCATCCCCAAACTGATGGCCAGACAGAGGTCGTCAATAGAATACCATACACATTTTGAGCATGTACAACTCAAAGCATCCACGCACATGGGATGATAGCCTCCCCTATGTACAACATAGCTTTAATTGGTCCCTCCATAGCTCAAATTCCCATAGGCCTTTTCAAGTGGTCTTGGTATTCTAGCCACTATGTCCCATTGATGTAGCCATGCCATTTCCAACTATTCATGTTGATTCATCTCATGTCTTGTCTGAAGTTTCCAAGGTGAACAACTTCATTGAGCTCATTCAGGACATTCACCAACAGGTTCATGACATATTGGATAGATCCAATACTAAGTACAAGAAAGGACATGATCAACATTGGGTGCAACACAACTTCCAGGTGGGCGATAAAGTGTGGCTACATTTGAAGAAGGAGCACCTTGCTGGACCACACAACAAGCTTCTCCCACTCCGATATGGCCCATACACCATCACCAAGTTTGTAGGGGACAATTCCTTCTATCTTAGTATCCTACCATTCCTTGGTCTACACCTAATGTTCAATGTGGACCGCCTTCATCCCTACTTTCCACCTCTACTAGACACATCCAACATGGAAGAACAAATCACACCAACAGAGTTAAACCCATATTGCATGGAACAAACCAAAAATGATCGGATTATGCACACACATATCAAGAAAACCCACCAACAAAAGTTCCAACTATATTGAGTTGTCAAAGAAGGAAAACTCCTTCACCAGGGCAAGTGGCTCACCAGGGACCAAGTTGAGTAGAAGTTTCCTCATCTCATGGAGGAATTCAATGCAATGGGGACCATTGATTCCTAAAGAGGGAGGAATGATACAGGTGGATATTGGTGTCTAGTCACCTATTCCACTTGGACCCCCACCATTGTTTCTTTCAGTCTTCCAGTTTCCTTAATTGTAGCACAATTTACTATTTTTGGCAATTTTTCGGGTCCTGAATTTCTAGAGTCGTTTTGAGGCTCGAAACGAAATTTTTTGGGCATCAAACCTCCAACAAATATGAGTTCATTCCAAACCTTGATATTCATTGTCAGAAGTTGTATTCCTGGGATAGATATTTCTAATGATGTATCATGTGCATCAAGAGGAGATAGGATGCCACAGTTACGAGCCCGAGAAATTGATGTACCAATTTACCCCAACGAGGCCCATAGTCTCACATTTCATCTCCTAGGGTTATTTTTTTGGATTTTGAGGGTTTTCCATTGTTTATCAATATTATATAGGCATTCGAGCCTCATTGTGACATAGAGTGCAAAGGCATGTAGCTGCCACATCTCTTCTCAGAGATAAGATACCAGTGCCCTATGTAGTTTATTTCCATTTTGTCTGTAAACAAAATTCAGTTATTGGATATTAATGAAATGAAGTGTTATTTCCGCTGCATCTTTATATCTATGGTTATTTGTGTATTTTGTTGCATTCCTGCATAAATTCGTATCATCTTATATGATGTCAGGCATTACTGGGTCCTCTAGCATGGGAGTGTGTATTTCCACTGTTTCCAGTGTGATAGGAGGGGTTACAATGACCACACTGTCATTAGTAAGACCAATATATTCTTCCACATATTATCCTTCGACATCTATCTATGCTATTTTGGAATTCCTTTCGTTAGGTCACTTCCTTGCATAAGTGTACCTAGATTTAGTATGCCCAATGTGTCCACTCATGTAGCCACATTTAAATTTCTTTTCGATGGTGGGAAAAACTTTACTCTTACTACTGGATGTAGGTTTCTAGTTGTTTCCGATATTCCTATAGGTATCCCAACAATATCAAATGATATTTTTTCATTTGTTTGGAATCTTAATTTTGAGTTTAGTTCTTCTACTAGTGTTTCTACAAGCACTTAGAGAAATATTGTCACCAAGGGAAGTCAGGTTTATAGGGATAGTAATATGGAGGGACCAAAATGTCCATCAGGAGTGAAAGGTCCATTACATTGGCTCTCTTGAACTCATGCATATCATCTTGGATCGACTCACCTGCTTTGATACCACTTGTTGGAAAGAGAAAGAGAAAACGCAAACAAATTTTATGGAAAATAAAATAGATACAACAACGATCACACAATGAACACAACGATTTACATGGTAAAACCCTTCAAAGAGAAATATCAACAGGGAAATGACAACCAGGTATCTTATTGTTCAAGGGAGAAATAAAACAACCAGAACATTATTATAGCCATTCTTCATACTCATCCCCCACCTTGCCTCAATGGGATTACATAAATATATATCATCTTTCAAACAATTACATAACAATGATCGCATTAATGAGCACCTATCCATATTCTATTTTTAGCTGATTTTTTCCAAACTAAGGAAGAATAATATGAGCCAATAAATCCACCTATATCCAATCTTTGGCAAATTAGTGGGCACCAATTCAACAATTTTATTCTCAACCACGTAATAGCAACCTAAATTGGTACTCAATGTTTTCAATGGTACTCTAATTCATAGAGGATTGAAAATGATTGGACAATAATTATACTTGCCAATGCATTATTGAAATTAAAAGTAGAAGCATAAATATTGTGTGTGTTTTTTTTTATGTTAATCTTTTATAGTCAATAGTAATCAGATAATAATATTTACAAAATTTGTTTTATTTTAAACCATGTAGATGTAAGAAGAAATGTTGGTATATCTTTTTCATTCCTTTGATAAATATGGAGGATTGAAAATACTTAGGAATAATGGAGATTAGTTGCGATTTAGATCCTATTTGTTAGAGATTGGTTCTAAATGCCTAAACCGTATATCGTCTTATATAATGTACTCCTCAATTAATTTAATAAAAATGAAGTTTGGCTTTTCAATGATGGCCTCGAGGCATTGCCTCTCCTGAGAGGAGTTGGTTACATTCCTTATATTTTCAAGTTGGTATGAGAGTGTGGACTTTGTTGGAGGAGAACATCTCCATTGGAGGAGAGCGTGAACGCTTCTGGAGTAGAGTTTCGCTACTGGAGGTTTCGCTACTGGAGGAGAGCGTGGATCATTTCGCAAGTTTTCTTCATTGAACGACCTCACTACAAAGTTGTTGCTCCTGATCGCTGCTCTCCTTGATGAATTAATTCTTCGCTACACCTTTCCCACACCATATCAGTTCTTTGACAAGGAGAGAGATTCTGAGTCCTTCTCTCTTCCAGCCCTCAGATTCCAACAGCGAGGGGATATCATATTCATTCCCTTTTTCCAGTGATCAAGGTGGGGCATTGAATTTGTTGGCTTCATTCATCCATGATGGATAATTCTTACTGGAAAAGTGCAATGATTTGAAAAAGGTGTGTGTTTTCTACAATCAGAGGGGTCTTTTCTACTTCTTCTCTTGTTGCTGCCACTGGGAAGACTACAAGGATTGATAAAGAAACAATTTACTTTCCCTACATTTTTTAGTGTTTCTTTATCCAAAGTTGGAGGTGAGAAGAGAACCTTGGCACTATTGTTGTTTCCATTCTTGGCGCATGATCGCTGCTTTGAAGAGGAATTTGTTATGTGAAGGAGTGTGCAAAGATGGATAATCCACTTGCTGAAACTTATCTCAATGAAGCCAATAAATTGGATGGGTCGAATTTCGTCAATTGAAAATTCAAAATGCACACCTTGATGGAAGGTTATGGTGTATGGATAACCGCGAAGGGATATGAAGTGTGAACCGATGTGTCAGTAGGTGCGACAGCGACAACAATCCAAGATTCGGGTAAGCGGGAGAACAAAGACAATGTATTATTATGAATGTCTGTGAAAGATAACATAATTCCTCACATTAAAGATGCTAAGACTTCTACAGAAACCTCGAAAGCACCTAAATATTTGTATGAGACTAATAATACAAATCATATTCGTTTTATGAAGAGTAAATTAAATAAGTTTGTTAGTAATTTTCTTTTGTGAATTAAAGACATGAAAGATAAATTGGGAGATATAGAAGAAAAAGTGTCAAACACCGATCTTGTCACAATTTCCCTAAACAGAATGCTAGAGGACTATGACATGTTTATAAAAGGACTTGCAGTGAGAGAGAAATCTCCTACCTTTGAGGAATTGACAGGTATATTGTTTCAAGAAGAAGAGAGGCACATGAATTTGAAGCCTAATTTGAATCCTCAAAATTCAGTCTTATCACTATGGACAAAGAAGAGGTTCCCTGAAAGAAAATCAAGAGAAGTAGGTAGAGGAGGAAGTTCATTTAAGAGGAAGTCATTTCCAAAGCCAAATCAAGGTATGGCATATAATAGAAATGAAAAAATGTTTTTCTATTATGGTAGGAATGGGCATCTTTCCATAGAATGTTATAAGAATAAAAAGAACAAGGCTAGGCATAAAAATAGAAAACATTCAGGACACTTTGCAGAAGAAAACCCAAATTTTGATTCAAAATATCTTAGACTATTTGTGTCTAATGTTGTGTTGTTTGTTGAAAATGATGATGTTGATGCATGGTTTGTGGATTATGGAGCTTCAATTCACATGACATGTAACAAAAATTGGTATATAAACTTTAAAGAAACACATAATGGTTCCCATATTTATCTTGGAGATGATCGTTCTTATCATATCAAGGGATATGGAGATATTCCAGTGACATTGTCGAATGGAACTGTTAGATAGATTCACAATGTTGTGTATGTCCTTGGGATAAATAAAAACTTGATTTCTTTATCCACAATTATAGATCAGAATTTGAAGGTCAAATTCTTCAAGACACATCGTATAGTGAAGGGCTTGCAAGATCATTACAAAATTGTTGCCTTAGGAGTTAGAGTTGGAGGTCTATACAAACTTGATGTCACCAAAAAAAATCATCAAGCATTGAAATATGACACTATGCCTATATAAACTCTTTGGCACCATAGGTATGGTCACATCATATCATGATTTTTTGTTATTACAAAAACAAAGTATTGTTGAAGGACTCCCTATGTTGCACAATGAGTATGTTCTTGTGAAGGTTGTGTGTTAGGAAAGATACATAGAGATGAATTCCCCCATAATTCTGATAGGAGAAAGAAAGATGTATTAGAACTTATACATACTGATGTTTTTGGACCAATGAAGACAAGGTCCTTAGGTGGTGCTTATTATTTTTTTATATTTATTGATGACTACACAATATACACATGTGTTTTTTTCCTTAGGAAAAAGAGATGTTTTTTAATACTTCAAGGAATTTAAAAACATGGTGGAGAAGCAAACAGGAAAGTCCATAAAAATCCTCCACTCATATCAAGGGGGAGAGTACAGATTAGGGAACTTCATCAAGTATTGCAAAGATCATGGAATAGTACAACACTTTACAATACCCCATAATCCATAACAGAACAGAGTAGCAGAAAGGAAAAACATAACTCTGGTGGAGTGTGCATGAAGTATGATGAAAGGTAAGAATCTCTAAAATAATTTTTGGGATGAGGCCATTAGCACTATTGTTTATTTAAATAACAGAATTTCAACAAGGTCTCTTGATCATAAAACTCCTTTCGAAGCCTTGTTTGATTCTAATCGAGCAGTTAATAATTTTTGGATATTTGGATGTAATACGAGGATATTTGGGTGTAAATATTTTGCACATATTCCAAAGGAGAACATGAAGAATATTGATTCTAAAGCTATCAAATGTATTTTTTTAGGGAATTGCTCAGAATATAAGGCATATAAATTGTTTAATCAATCTAGTCACAAAGCGTTTGCAAGTAGAGATGTAATTTTCCACAAGGAGGCAAAAGAAAATAATGAGAAAAAAATTCATGAAGGAGGGCATGTACTTATGGAATATGAAGAGGTCAAAGAAGAGAAACTCCAACAAGAAAAGATAGCTAGTGACATGAATACATCCATCAGTGAAGAATGATCTTCACAAAATGGAGAAGAAGTCACCAACCAATTGAGAAGATCTTCACGACAGGTTCATCCACCTGAAAAGTATAAAGATTATTTTATGATGAGTAATATTTTAAATTTCATAGAACCCATGAAATTTAATGAAGCTAATGCACATGAAGAGTGGAGAAAAACAATGGAGGAAGAATATGACTCTATAATGAAAAACAAAACTTGGGAATTGACTGAATTACCTAAAGATAAAAATCTTATTGGATGCCAATGGATATACAAACCCAAATTCAAAGAAGATGATAGTATATATAGATATTAATCCAGATTGGTATAAAAAGGGTACTGACAGAAGGAGGGCATTGATTATGCAGAAAAATTTGCACCAATACCTAAATTAAACACTATAGGAATGTTAATTGCACTAGATACAAAGCACCATTGGAAGCTTCACAAATTATATGTAAAATATTATTTTCTGAATGGTGAGTTAAAGGAGGAGGTTTACATTACTCAACCAGAGGGGTTTGTGAAAAGTGGTGAGGAATATTTAGTGTGTAAATTAAAGAAAGCATTGTATGGGATACAACATGCAACTAGGGCATGATATGAGAAGATAGATTCCTTATTTCTTCAGCGGGGTTTTATGAGGAGAAAAACTAATCCAAATATGTATACAAAGTTTGATGAAAATGGACATGTTGTATTGATTTCCTTATATGTTGATGATTTAATTATTACAAGAAATTCAGAAAAATTCATTAGTGGAATTAAGAAGCAAATGTCATAGGTATTTGAAATGAAATATCTTGGTGAGTTGCATTACTGCTTAGGTCTTGAAGTTTGGATATATGTTGGTCAAACCTTTGTGTATCAAGGTAAATATGTCAGAGAAATACTTAAGAAGTTTAAAATGGATCATTGTAAAGTTTCTTATGTTCCAATGCAATATAACATGAAACTTTACTATGATGATGGTTTGAAGGAGGTAAATGGTACAATGTATAGACAGATCGTGGGAATCTTGAAGTATCTCACTACAACCAGACCTGACATAGCATATTATGTTAGTGTGTTAAGTCAATTTATGGAAAAACCTATAGAAAACCACTGCAATGCAGCGAAAGGGGTACTCGGGTATCACAAAGGAACAATTGATTATGGTATTAAATATACTGATTCATTCGATGTTGAGCTGACAGGTTACCCAGATTCATACTTGGATGGAAATCTGGATGATCAGAGATATACTACAGGTTATGCCTTTGGAATTGGATCCAAGATTGTTTCATGGAGCAGTAATAAGTAGCATACTGTATCTTTTCCATCCACTTAGGCAGAATATAAAGCATTGTGTGCAAGAACTTGTGAAGTTGTTTGGTTGAGAACAGTACTTAAAGATGTTGGAAAAGAACAAAGGAAATTTACGATAATCTAATCTAATAACCATAGCTCAATGAAGTTGTCAAATAAGGACAAAGCATGTTGGTACTCGGTTTCATTTTGTTCGATAAAAGATGCAGTCTAATAACATTGCTTTAATGTATTGTAATACTAATGAAAATGTTGTTGATATTTTCACTAAGCCTCTTGGGAGGATAGAATTTACATTGTTTAGTGAGATGTTAGGTGTGGATGCAATCCTTTCTCCATTAAAGGGGAGACTTATAAATAATGGAGATTAGTTGCGATTTATATCCTATTTGTTAGAGTTTAGTTGCAACCGTGTAAACTGAATATCGTCCTACATAATGTACTCCTCAATTGATTTAATAAAAATGAAGTGTGGCTTTTCTCTGATGACCTCCAAGTGCTGCCGCGCCTGAAAACAACCAATTCCATTCCTTCTATTTTCAAGTAAAATAAGATTAATAACTTAAATGTTGTCATTTTATATTCATATTACTACATAGTTGAAAATAAAACTTGTAACATAAATATTATCATTTTGTTTTTCTGTTTTTTCTAGTATAAAATAATCAATTGAAATCATTTATAAAATTCAAAATTTATTTTCTTTTCATCTGTTTATTGATATGAATACATAATGCTGAAAATTTTGAATCCTCCAGTAACATAGAGGAATTAAAAAAATCCAACAAACAATTTTACATTTTGGTGCATAGTTCAAAATAAAAGTAGTAAACGAATCATTACTAGTTTTTTGTAGTTGAGAATAATCAATTGATGATGTTTATGATATTGGTTTTATTTTTCAATATACATTTTTTAAAAGAAATGTTTCTATAGATTTTTTAATAATAATATTATGTACACAAGATTGGAAATGGTCAGCACTAAGCCATGAGAGGAGTTGTTTGCCGATGTAATTTTTTTATTTACAATTATAACTGAATTATGAATTTAATTAGTAATATTTATTTTTTACTTTTTCATTGATCACGTATCTAGTGAAACAGGGACTCTTAGCAGTAGTCAAAGTGAAAGGGCATGAACACCGTCTACTCCACCGATATCAAATTCTCTTAAGGTCCATGATAAAGGTATTTTGTGTAAATTTGTGTTCAATTATGGATATATTTAATTGTGAATGTTTGATATACTTTATTTATAATTGAATTATGAATTTAATCATTAATATTTATTGTTTCCTTTTTCATTAATCACATATAGCAATAGTCAAAGTGAAAGGGCATGGACACCCTCTACTCCACCTATTGGAAATTGGTGATAGCGAATTCCTCTAAGATTAGGATTTTAGATCTTATAATCCAACGTTGGTTGTAACCAATAAGACTGAGTTAGAATATGAATGAAATTGCATTTAATAATCAGTTTTTTTTTATAAATGTATATAAATTCATGTAATCCCATATAGAGACAAGAGCATGAGTGAGCTGTTGTAATATCCATGATCTGAATAATAAGACAACCGATGCCTTCGCTTGGTGGACGTAGCTCAACGTTTGGGTGAACCATGTAAATCTTCATGTATTTTAATTTTGCATGACTATACTTGACTTATGATATTTGTGTTTCCACATTTACGAATATAACAAGTGGTATCAGACCAGGTTAGACAAGAAGGTGTCGCAGACAAGAAATTCTTGGCGGAGCCGCACAAGTGAAACCTGTGTACGATGCATCAATTTCCAAATCGTCGCAGAAGCCTCCTCTTGGAAGGTACGGCGGCCCATTAGTGGAACTTTAGGAAATAAAAAATTCTTGATATTGTCACACCCTAGCTATATCGAGAGGGGCGATGAACACCTGACATCATCTCAACCTGGTTGTATTGGGAGGTGCGACGACTCCCTAAAAATTCGCATGGTATAAATCAAAGTTTTTGAAAAGTATGAAAGGTATGAAAGGTTGACTTTTTTATTAAAAGTTGAAGGATCGACTTTGTCATGAGGTGAATGTTTAAAATAAAACAAAAAGGTGGAGGAATTAAAGTAAAGGTGAATTTTTGTGAATTTTTTAGTAAAAGGTTTTTTATTAAATTTTCTTTTTTAAACCTTGTGAAGTTTATATTATTATTTCTCCACATATTTTTCAAAGTTTTTTGGTTATTATAAGCAGTGGTGTTTTTTGGAACTTTTACTTCTGTTAATGGTGAAAACTCAGAATGCCAAATTTGAAATCGAGAAGTTCAATGGCAAGAACAATTTCAAGATCTGGGAAGTTAAGATGCACGATCTGCTCATGAAACAAGGCGTGGTGAAGGCTCTTTTGGGAAAATAAAAGAAACCTGCGACCATAACAGATGAAGACTGGGATGATATTGATGTGAGAGCACTGAGTGCCATACACCTTTGTTTGGTCGATGATGTTCTGTTCAATATTTTCTCAGAGAAGACAACATTTGGTTTGTGGAAGAAGTTGGAAAGCTTGTATATGATGAAATCCTTGACAAACAAGATCTTCCTGAAAATACAATTGTACATTTTGCGCATGAAGCAAGGTACGGAAATAAATGATCATTTAAATACTTTCAATACTCTTTTAGTCCAGTTCAATAGCATGGGAGTGAAATTCGAATATGAAGATAAGGCAATTACATTATTGTGTTCTTTTCTCATGTCATGGGATCATTTTGTTACCTCTATTAGTTTCATCACAACATAAAGTATTGAGTTTGATGTTATTTTTGGAGCACTATTGTCTAAGGAAACAAGGAAGAAAACCAATTCAGAAACCTCTACATCTGAGGCGACGATGGTCAGAGGAATACTTAAAGAAAGAGGACATGTTCAGAGGGATTTCTCTCGGTCAAAGTCAACGCAAAAGAAGAAAAATATTAAGTGATGGTTTTGTGGAAAATCTAGACACATGAAGAAGGATTGTTGGAAGAGACAAAAAGCTTCCAAAGAAGACCCTCCAAAAGAGACGAAGGAACAAAACGCAACTGAAACAAGTTTAGCACCAGGTTTAGGTATGCTTGATGAAGTTTTATCAATTAGTATTGATTAACATCATGATCAATAGTGGTTATTAGATTCAAGTGCTTCAAATCACATGTATCTTCATAGACACTAGTTTGTTACTTACCATTCTATAGATGATGGAATAGTTTACATGGGAAATGATATATCATGTAAAGTTGTGGGAATTGGTAGCATT
>JASDQU010502751.1:0-10621 GCA_032191745.1 Picea mariana | reverse complement strand
ATAGTTGGCAAGCCTCATCTTGTGTTGATTGGAGCCTCTGGGTCACTTTCATGACTTTTCTCAGAATGGTGTGGACCTTTTGTTGAGCAGTGCATGGTTCTTGGGATCACTTCATCCTCTCAATGACTGATAGGGGCTTTAACTGAGAATGCACTATTTTTTCTTGCTTCTTTGCCTCCTAGAGATATTACTCCAGTTCCTTCAGTTCAGGATCCTCAGCGAGTCGCTCATAAGTCTAGGCACTATGATTACTTGTTTGTTTAGATTCCATGCCGAGGGCCTTGATTCTTTCAACTGCACTTCGAGTAGCTTTTTTTCTTTGATATCGAACATTCGGCAAAGTACTAGGCACTCTTTGTAGCTTTAAGTCTGCTATTCTTTGTTGANACAAGCTGTGCTACTTGATCCTCCACTCAAAATTCTACCTTTGGCTCTAGGCCTATCACAAAGCAAATTTCTTTGTCGACGGCTTATTTGAATCCAAGTTGCTCTGCAAGAAACTTCTCTTTTTATTGCTTGACCTACGCCCTCTCTTCTTAAAAATTGGCTTGAAGGTCATTCTTCTCCTTTTGTGTGACTTGATATTTCTCTACCATTCCTTCATAGGCTTGTTTCAGGATTGTTTTTCAATAGTCTTTCTCATCTTATGCTTGACGAAGGTGATCTTCAGTCACATCATCTAGTGTGCGGAGTTGGGCAAGCTCATATCCCAACGCTGGGTATTTTGATTGTGGGAGCACAGTGGATACTGTTCAGCTGGATTGAAGGCCCTGTTGTACCCCTCTGAGTTCAACCTCGATCCTGTCATACATCTTCTCCTTCTTTCCTTTATGTTTCTACAAGATGTCATGCGAGACATCTACTACAGTTGCGATGATGAAGTCAAAGTCATCTATAGTGAGCACAGTCTGCATCTTAGTCAAGGTGGCTCTGAATTTCATTCGGGACATGGGTTTCGTGGGTGAAACTTTACCTTTTTTCAAGGGATCAACCTCAGCAATAGGGTCCCTAGGTGGTGTTACTTCACCCGGATTCTACTGATCCTATTTTCCGTGGGTCTCTTTTTTATCTTTTTTGTCATCACCCCCTCAACTAGGTGATACTGAAGCAGTTTCTTCCAATATGTTGCTCATGTTTTGGACCTCTTCAGTCTTCTTCCTTTTGCTAGGTTCAGGATTATCCTTTGCTTCATGAGTGGTCTCAGGGCTTGCGATTAGCTCAGGGTATGACATTTCTATGGGGACAGCGGGGATGAGGTGCTCTGTAGACCAGCACTTGGTTATCTCTTTGAGGTCCTCCTCTGTGAGCTTCTAGTATGACTGAAGTTCTTCTTTATGCTCATCTACATGTACGGTGATATAAATGAAGTGTCGATCTGTGCAAAACTTTATGAGGGGTCAGAACCAATGCAGGGTGTTTGGCATCATGCAAGGGACAACTTCAATAGCCCTCTTCAGTTGGAGATAATATGTATGAAAGGTTGTGTTCGGCTGCCACTATTTTTCCATATCACTCAAGTACCAGAGCATGGTGAACTTCGCAGTGAGCGGCTCAAATGGCTCAATGTCTGGGAAGGTCGCACCTTCCATCATTTCCCAAGTAGTAAATGTGACGAGGATCAGGAGCCAGCTAAAGTGGAACTCATAGCCCTAATTATGAGCTTCACAATAGTCTAATTCGAGTTGGTTGACCAAGTAATTCACCCAGTTCATCTGGATTCCTTCTACACATTTTTTGTCGAGGTCAATAATGAATCATGTGACCTGTGTAGGTTTGTTCTTTCTTACGAGATTTTCTGCGATCAAATAGCAGGCTAGGTGCACTGTGCCATTCTATATGGAAGCTACCTTGTAGCATCGCATTCCCTTTTCTACATCGCCATATGTGTCTTTGATCTTTTGTGCCAATGCGTGATCTGTAGCCTTCCCTAGGTAGAAGTCCTGCAGGTTGGGCCCCTGCATGCTCAATATGGTGATCCTATGGTATAATGTTGGATTGACTGTGATGTGTCGGTCTAGACATAATTAGTCACCATGGTAACATGAGATTAGGAGATTAATACATGTGTTAATCTCATGGTGCCTTCCAAAGTGTGAAATCTTCATCCTATTCAAGAGGGTGGACTACACTAGGTTCATAGTCCATGACTGGGGGATTATTTTCGAGTTATTCTCCTCCATCTTGGTCAAGTAATTGTAAGGAGCTATCATGTTGTAGTTCTTGCGGTCTCCTAGGTTGAAGTCACTGAACTTCAACACCGCGATCTTATCCTACTATGCTCTAACTACACGTATCCTCTTCGAGAGGTACGCAATAACCAAGGTATAATAAAAGTCTCTCGGGACACTGTCACAACTCATCACGCCAACCATAGGTGGGATGTAGTAGGGTAGGATGGTCGGGATTAGCTTCACATTTTCCAAGTCATCTCAGTGCTTGGTTCTCTTCTCTGCTGCTAGTCGGGATGGTATGAATCTGCGAGCAGTCAATAAAGAGGCTTGCACTCCTCTCGTTGATGATGCTTGAATACCTGTAGACATTACCTTCTCAGACATAAGGTTGATTAGAACTTCTTTGATGATTTTCTTTGTGGTGTTGATCTTGTTCGACATACATGCTTATATCAGATAACTTGGGTGGATGAATGAGTGCACAAGGCAATGGAGCAAGTGTCGATCTCAATAAACATAGTGCAGTAGCAATGAGCTAGCTTGGATACAATTTTCAAAAGTGTTCTCGGTGCAATAGTCGACGAACTAAGTAGGCACGATGTAACGGAACTCTCCAACGAATGAGAGGCCTTCATAAATGCAGTTATGTCCGTTGAGGTGTGGTCCGAACGATTTGATGGCGAGTCTTTAGGCCATTACTATTGTTCTAACCGTTCGGGTCATCGGGATAACAATTTTAATTATTTCAACGGCTATATCACCTTGCCATGGCGAAATGCCATGTTGAGTTGCTATAATATCCCGACAAAGTTCTAGTCTTGCAAACCTTCCTTCTGCAAAGACCCCTCTGGAACCTTCTGTAACCTTTCTATATTTTCTCTCTTCTTACTCAGATTTCTAGCCTTCTTCCCAGTGATCTTCTTCTCGGTATTCCTCTTTCCATTCTGATTCTTATCTCCTTTTGGCATAGTAACTTCGCGCTATTGAGATTATTTCATAGGGTGAGAGAGTAATACATCTTCTCTATATGGGGTATGTGTTCTACTCATCTATGAGTCTGCTTGTGTTCTTTCAACTTCGACATCCAATTTTCTGGTTCTAAGTAGCTTCAATGTGTTCTCATGTTGTTCAATCAAGTGTGTTATGCTCCTAGTCATAAAATATTTTAATTCTTTCTTCTTCTTCTCTAAGACTTCTTCTTCTTTCCTTCTGGCCTGATCCATTTCAATCCAAGGTTTTCCTAGTAATATAGCAAATGGGGTGTTGTTCTCAATGAATTTAATAATCTCAAAATCTTCTGCTATAGAGGTTCCATGAGTACTCATAGATATCTAGTTGAGTCTTCCACATAGGGTTATCATATTTCATCTAAATATTCATATTCCTGCCAATGAAGGAATCATAGAAGGCTTTCCTAAAGTTTCCCAAGTTTTTATGTCATGATATTTACCTGTGTTTCTTCGTCCAGAACACAGTCAATGTCAAAGTCTCCTATTCTTTCTTCTATGTATTCGTTTTCTTGGAAGATCTATGATAAGATGATATTTCTGTGATCATTTAGGGTTTCTTTCATTTGTAGCAATACATTCTCTGATTCTTTCTGGGGTTCTGCCATGGTCTCAGTGTCTTGACCTCCCTTAGGGTTTTCTTGTCTCATATTCATTCTTTAGAGCTTAGTAATCATTCTAGGTCAATCTAAAACTTCATGATCCGTGTCTTTACAACAAAGACAACTAGGTCTTCCACCAGGGCATTCCTTGGTAGGATGTCCCGGTCTTCTGCAACTATGACAAAGGGTTAGTATTCTTTTTCTTTAAAATGATCCCTAGCCTTTTCTATACTGTGCAATAGGATCATAGTAGCTAACCTACACAAAATTCTTTCTATACATAGGAATAACATATCTTTCACTATTTTTTTCATATCTACTCATATCAAACCTTCTTTAATCTAGTTGTGCCCTAATTTTCAAGCTAGGAAAAGTTTTATCAAACATACCTAAATCCATACTTTTGAAACAAAAATTTCCACTTATCTTACCTTTTCAATCAAAACCTTTCACTATTCTTACCTTTATCATAGGGGCAGACCTAGCGTTCAACGCTCAAGAGCCCACCAACACAACCCTAACTACCAACCCTTTCAGCAACACCTGTGAAGAATATGAAGTTTCACCTGAGGTAGAGGAAGGGGTGGTTACATGACTCAAATGTCTGCAACCTTAGTTGGGACATCGATATGTCATCACAATACCTTTACAGAGCACAAAGCTTTAAGATCTTACCTCTTTAACCAAAAAATTTTACCTTACTTTTATCAGAGCACAAAGCTTTCAGGTCTTACCTCTTTTCTTCAGATCTGAATTTTCTTCTTGGCACGGAGCTTCACAGGTCAAGTAGAATGTTGCGCACTAGGGAAAAATATATTCACATGTATATTTCTCTCCTTCAGTTCCCAACAATCACGGTTTCAATCCCGACAACGGAACCATTTATTGGCATAGGGGCATACCCAGGGTTTAATGCTCAAGAGCGCACCAACAAAACCCTAACTACCGAACCTTTCAGCAACACCTGCGAACCAGATGAAGTCTCACCCAAGGTAGAGGCGGGGGTGGTTGCAGGACTCATATGTCTGCAACCTTGGCTGGGACACCGATCTGTGATCACAACACCTTTACAGAGCACTTAGCAGTTACAATTCATATGTATTTAACTAGTATCTACTTTGCAGAGAAAACCCTAATTATAGAGCATTGCGGTATTCACATAGATCCAATATATTCAAGAACTAATCACATCAACATAAATTAGATCTAACATTCATTCACATTATTCAGTATGAAGGTATAATATTATATTCTTCTAAGCATACATTAGTGCACTAAGCATTTAACCACATAAACAAGAGAACAACCATAAATCACAAATCAACCACAACACGGGATATACGTGGTTCACCCCCACCCTGGGGCTATGTCCACCAACTCTTCTTCTTTATTTCTTTTTTTCAATCTTCTACATGCACAGAGCCATGATATCTTACTTTGCAGAGGAGAGGAGATCTGTGCACACTCCGCTAGATCCTTCTTCCCTGAGTTACAACACAAAGCCTATTCACAATCTCTTACAATCACTTGCACTTAGCTCTGCAAGTTTTCAACATAGAATGCACAAAGAACTTACAAGTTTCACTTAGCACAGTTTCTATCCTCTCTTCAGTCACATAGATCGAACTACTTCCTACATCGCCTAGCTTTCTATTTATGAATTACAAAAAGGGCCTAAACATGGGTAAACCCATGGGCCGAGATCCCTATACTCGTTAAATAAGCCCAAAACCCAAAAAGACCTAAAAAGGGTCCAAGATCCCGCGATCTCCACTTCTTCTTGAGCTCCACCTTCGATAGCCTGGCGAAGTCTCAAAAGTAGGTCGAACATGACCAAGGATCCTCAAAACTTGTTCAAGGGCCAATAGATTGCAAATGGAGCTACCATAAATTGTTCAGGGAAGTGCCATATTAATAAGCTCAACATGGGGGAGTATTTTCTTGATAGCCCCATTATTTCCATCCAAATGGGGGTTGTTTATGTTGTATTAGGGGTCCAATGGTTGCAATCACTGTGAATATTAGCCTTTGATTTTCAAAATATTTTTATGATATTTCCCTCAAATGGAAAGGAAATTGAACTTATAGGTATCCAAGGGAAACCATATAAAGTCATAAGCTCTAATAACATGGAAAAATTACTTAAAAAGGGACACCATGGTGTAACTTCACAATTTCTCTCACTTGATGTTCAAACATATATAGCCCCAACTCCATCAACTCTCCAAATAATTATCAACAATTATTCCAAGGTATTTGGTGAAATGCCTAAGGGTGTTCCGCTTACTGGATACCATGACCATGCTATTAATTTGCAGCTAGGAAGTGTTCCACCTAACATTAGGCCTTATAGGTATCGATATGCACAAAAAAGTGAGATTGAACACAAGATCCATGAATTGTTAGAGGCTGACATGATTCAACATAGCCTAAGTTCTTTCTCTTCACCAATGGTGATGGTTACAAAAAAATACGACTCATGGCATATGTGTCCATATTATAGACAATTCAACAAAATGACCATCAATGATAAGTTTGTTTATCCATGTCATTGATGAATTATTAGATGAATTACATGGAGAGAAATTCTTTACTAAGTTGGATCTTCATTCGAGATATCATCAAATTATAATGAGACAAGAAGACATTCCTAAAACAACTTTTAGAACACATCAAGGCCATTATGAATTTTTAGTTATGCCATTTGGACTAGCTAATCCAACTTCATCATTTCAAAGCTTGATGAATTATATTTTCAATCCCTTCCTTAGAAAATTTTGTGTTTGTGTTTTTTGATGACATACTAATCTCCAACAAATCTTGGTAAGAGCATGTACATCATGTTGACAAAGTATTACAACTATTGGAAGAGAAACAACTTTATGAAAATCCTTCCAAGTGTGCCTTCAGGGTTTAGTAAGTGGAATATTTGGGTCATATTGTATCTCATGAAGGTGTGAAAGTGGACCCTAACAAAATTAAATATATAAGGGAATGGACAATTCCAAAAACCTTGAAGAAAATTAGAGGATTGTTAGGATTGACATGCTGTTACCGTAAGTTTTCCAAAAACTATTGTAACATAACATGACCTCTAAAAAAATTATTAAATAAGAAATCATTTTCTTGAATAGAAGAAGAAACCAAATGTTTTGGAATACTTAAGAAGGTTATTTGTACAACTCCCATCTGGACCACACCTGACTTCACAAAAACATTTATTGTGGAGTGTGATGCCTCAGGCCATGGAATTGGTGTAGTTTAATTGCAGGAAGGAATTCCCCTTGCCTTTAAAAGTAGACAACATAAAGGAAAAACTTAGTCAAACTCATTTATGAAAAATAAATGTTGTCCATACTACATTTCACTAAGAAATGGTGCCCCTCGCTAATAGGAAGACACTTCAAGGTAAAAACATACCATAACAGTTTGAAGTAATTTTTGGACCAACAATTATCTTCATAAGAGAAACAAAATTGGGTTACAAAGATGTTCGGTTATGACTTTGATATTATATACAAAAAAGGAAAACATAATGTTGTGGTAGATGCCTTATCCAGGAAAGAAGAAGAAACAAAAGGTTCACTATGTGTTATTTGTAGACCACAATGGATTGGGTGGAAGAAGAAAGGATACAATGGAATCAACATCAATATGTATGCAAGATCATTCAAAAACTACATGAGTATCCCAATTTAGTAGAAAATTTTGTATGAAAGAATAATTTTATATGGTATCATGATCTCCTATACTTATGTAATAATTCCCAACTCAAACAAAATATCCTTCTCGAATTACACACTTCTGCTATAGGGGGACATTCAGCATTCGTGAAAACATACCATAGGGTCAAGAGGGATTTTTTTTTGGAAGGTATTAAAAATGATGTTCAAAAGTTTGTGTTGAAATGTCTGGTCTACGAACATAATAAATGAGAGACAATCAAGACTCCAGGTCTCCTACAACCATTATCTATACCAAGGCAATGTTGGGAAGACATTTCCATGGATTTTATTACAGGTTTACAAAAATGACAAGGAAAGATTGTCATCATGGTAGTAATGGATTGAATAACAAAGTATGCCCATTTTCTCTCTCTTTCTCATCCTTTTAAAGAAAGCAAAATAGCAACAGTGTTTGCCCTTGACCATGTTTTGAGGAAACATTGGTCGAGTTTGACCACTTTTGGGACTTCGACAGGTTGGTCGAAGGTAGAGTGCCCAGGTAGAGATGAGATCATGGAACTTGTTTTGCGGACTTGTCGACCCAATGAAGGGTTTACTAGGGTTTATGTAATGGGTTATGGGATGTTGTCCCATGGTGTTATCCATGATTTGGCCTTTTTGTAAATGTATAAATAAGTATCTAAGCGATGTAATAAGTAAGGTTGGCTATGTGCACAATATGTTGTAAGTGTTAATGTTTGCTTAGTGCAAGAGGTTGAAAGTTGCTTTGTGAAAACAGACTATGTAGAGTGAGGCTATGTGCCTTTAACTGATTTTGGGAAGGAGGATATGGCGTGTGATGGACATATCTCCTGTCCTCTATGGAGTTTTCCTGTATGGATTTGTGCACAGGAGCAACTAAATGTAAGAAGATTGAGGACTAGTAAAGAAGAATAAGAAGTTGGTGGATGTAGCCCCACACTGGGGTGAACCACATATATCCTGTGTCTTGATGTTCTTTGTGTGATGTGAATTATGTTGTTTATCTTCTTAATGTTGTTGTTATAATGTATGATGAATGCATATGATGTTTTTTCTTAGTGCTTAATGGTATTACAGATAAATGAATGCTAGATCTAAGCTAATGCTATCTGCTAAGTGATTGGAAGTGCTTGATATTTATTGTTATTGCGTTGATCTGTAATAAGTGTTTATTCTACAATGCGGATGAGATTCATAAACTAATTCATTTAGTTGTCTAAGTTATCTGCTAAGTGTTGTAATCACATATCTGTGTCCCAACTTTGTTATAGACACATGATTCCTGCAACCCCCCTGCCTCTACCTCTGGTGAGACTTCATCTGCTTCGCAGGTGTCACCGAAAGGGCCGATAGTTAGGGTTTTGTTGGTGCATTGTTGAAGGATTGAAACCTAGCTCTACCCATGTGCCAACAAATGGTTCTGTTGCCCGAACCTGAAACTGTGATTGTTCAGAACTAAGGAAAAGATAAATCTTTGTGCGTATATTTTCTATTGCAGTGCGCAGTATTCTAATTGACTTGCGAAGCTCTATGCTAAGAAAGAAACTTGATTTGAAGAAAATAGGTAAGATCTTAAAGCTTTATGCTTTGGTAAGAATAAGATAAGTGGAAAGTTTTTCTTCGAAAGCATGAATCTAGGTATGCTTGATAGATTTTGTACTAGCCTGAATGGTATGGCCCAGTTAGAAGAAAGAATTGATCTAAATAGAGAAATATATTTTATTCCTATGCATAGAAATAATTTTTGGAATAATAAGTGGATGAAGGAACCTAATTTTTTTTTTCAAATTGCAGGTCCAACACTGTGATCCTAGTGCAAAGTACAAGAATGCCTGGGGCTCATTTGAAAGAAAGAGAGGATTGAAACTGTGTTATAATTGCAAAAGACCAGGACATATTGCTAAGGAATGCCATGGTGTAGGTCCTATTTGTCTTTATTGTAAAGTTATTGGTCATGAGGTTGAGGATTGCCCAAGAATGATCATTAAAGTTGATAAGATGAATACGAGACAACAAAACTCTGAAGAAATTCAAGAGGCTAAGAGAATGTTGGGTAATCATAAAGAGAAAGAGTCAAATACTATTTTAGTACAGTTAAAATAAGTAATGGATGATCACAGAGACATCATTTTACCAGAGATCCTAAAAGAAAAAAATCACATAGTTACAAGAATAGAAGACTTCGACATAGATTGTGTATTGGATGAAGAAACACACTTGAATATTATGCCAGAAAGCACTTGGTAAATTTTGGGAAGGCCTTCTATGATACCTTCACTAGGAAGGATAGGCATTTTTAAAGGAAATATGATAACCCTATGTGGAAGAGTTACTAATATGCCTATGATTTCTCATGAAACATTGGGTGAAGAATAATTTGAAGTCATTAGATTTGTTGAGAACAACATCCCTTTTCCAATTTTATTGGGAAAGACTTGGATTGAGAAGGATCAAATCATAAGGAAAGCAGAGGAGGAATCTATAGAACAGAAAAACCAAGAACTAAGGAACTTCATAACCAGAAAAATAGAGCGACTAATAGAAGAACAAGAGGATAAGTCGAAGCAACATAGGGCAAGAGAATTAGCTGTCAAAGTTGAAATAATGCAAGAAGGCTTGAAGAACATCTTTGTGCAAGAAAGAAGTATAGCCACCCCGAAAATAGTAAGAGAAGGGACATTAACTTAAGAATCTGTAAGAGCACATCAGTAGTGCAAATTCCTTTCACCAAGAGAGACTAAGAATACAAATGGGAAGGGGATTCCAGAAATTGTTAAAGAAGCTCAAATCATAGGAAGAAAGGCCACGAAGCTCAATAAGAAGAAATATAAGATAGAAAAACTAGAGGAATCTACAAAGAACAAAAGGAAGACTTCGCAAGAGGCAGATCTATAGAACTTGAACCTCGTCAGAATAAAAAAACCATGTAGAATAGGACTTCGCCATGACAAAGCTATATGATCGTTGGAGGTGCCCTAACCATTAGAATGACGCCTTGAAATGGCTATAAAATGAAGTTATGAGTGAATGGACCATTGGGACCACACCATAATGGATAGATTCACACCGATGGTTGCATTCCTACTCATTGGAGGAATATGTTACGATGCTTTCTTATTTAACCCATCGACACT
>JASDQU010502749.1:57972-71285 GCA_032191745.1 Picea mariana | reverse complement strand
CAATGACAAGGTTTTCAGTAGGCATGGAATCATGAGGGATTTTTTTTTTCAAAGCAATAAAACTTACATTAAAGTCTTTAATCCTTTCCTTATTGTCCATTTTCATGTTAGACAACTCCATGAATAGAACCTCAGGAGTTTTACCGTCCCCAAATTTTTCTCTGAATGCAGTTTCGAATTGATTCCATGATGTAATACTTTAAGGTTGTTGGGAAAAATACCAAGTTGAGGATTTTCCCTCAAAGGTGTATGGGAACTGTTAGCACTGGAATTCTCCCTTCAAATTGTAGGAAAGGCAAGCCCGATACCTCAAGAAAATATCTTCTTAACTCAAATGGGCGCAATCTCAAGAAAATATCGTCTTAACTTAGGAAATTGGACTGACATGCACAAGAAAGTGAGGTCTTGGTCTAACTCCAGTCATTAGGTTGTAGTAAAAGTGAGTAGGAGGAAGACTTTGGTGAGAAAAATGTAGAGGTATGCGATAGACATAAGGTCTTTCAGCAGCCCAAAGAGGAAAAACTTAAATACTAGAACTTCTTGAATTCAACTTACAAGGAAATTGAAAGAAATCATAATGGTGTTATGATCAAACATTCATCATAACACAGTCATAAAAATTCATGTGAATCAATCAATCATGAACTCTTTCAGTATCAGAGGTAAACAAGATGGAGAAAAAAAGATGGCTGTCATTAAACAAGAAGTCTCAAATAGAGATACATAACCAGAAGCTAGAGGATTTACTAAAACTTTACAATATGGGAGCATTGCTCTACCATCGATCCTAACAAAATATAAAAACCAAGTATTTATACTCAAAGCAACTTACTCCCTTCAGAAACGCACTTTGGTCATTGCATTGAAAAATTGGCATTTGCATCTTCTCCTGTTAGGCTGCACTTGCATTATTCTGTCTGACGCAAGATCAGATTGGTATGGGCTTCACCAGAAAATCCATGACAGGGATCTTTCGGCTGACAATCTACACTCCATGGCTAGACTTTCCATGCTTTCAATTTATGTGGTGAAACTAGGTTTCAACCACCTTCCACATTTTCATTAACTACTTTTATTGGGATCAGGACGAGGCTTGACACCCATGAATGTTCCAAGTGAGCTCACAACTCCTTTGAGTCAATTCTGGCACCTTGAGGACACGGAAATCCTTTTCTATGACTAACTCGGGTGCTTTGATCTTTTTCCTAGCTTCCTCTCCTTTCTCCCATGCGACCTCAGGCTATGACCTCGTGCTTATTCCATCTGAAATCTTGGGATTTTGCATTTTGGGATTTTTCACTCCCCTTGATTTCAAATATCCCAATGCTCGTCCCCCGAAAATGGCCCATATGGATTAATGGTTGGATTTACCTCAAATCCGACGGCCAATATCATCTCCTCGAACAACTTTAGTCGCTCCCTGCATGATAGGCACCTTCTTTTCTTTATGACCTTGCTTTCCATATGACTGCAGGCTGTGATCGTGGGCCCAATTCTCAGGCGCGTCGTGATTTCGCGAGCCCACGTCGTGCTCCATGCTCAAATATACGAATCACAAAATTGCGATCCCTCAGATCGGATGACACACATCCCTCTGCATTGGACGACGCAGATCAAATCGACATTTTGGGGCTAGGGATGTCGACACTTATCACTTCCACCTTTATAAAATTAATTTCTCCATGGTTCGAATTTGGCACCACGTGCCCCACTGGAACAGATGACCCAAATTATTTCACAAATTTGTGTTTCACGAGTCCTCATGACTCAGCCCTTTGACTGCTCCATTCCACGAGTCAGTGAAATGTTGATCCTGCGCCATGCATCACTACCTATACCAACGACTAGGATCGGCCCCGCGATTTCAGACCTCTGTTTGATGCTAAACTTGGTGTAACTATATAATCTTGATCACCCAATGGCTGTCAATCCACTCCATGTAATGGATCTTCGCTGTTGAATACCAATCTTGCTCGCTCAATTGATATGAGTTCATATGAAATCACTCTAAGTGTTGCGCTTGGTGCTCACGACTGCGGCCTGTGAACAATTACTTGGATGACTGGCTGAGGGCTTGGGAAAACGAAAGGATCAGTGACAGAGGCAAAGAGAGAAATTATTGACCTTAGGGAAAAAAAAATGCTTATGGCCGATACTTCTCAGGCAAGCTGCTAAGGAGAAACATGTCTATCAAACAGATGGAGGCAAACAAAAGAAAAACTACAAGCCGAGAGGAAAAACTTACAATCGGGTCTGCCAAAGGATGAAAGACATACAAAATTAAAGACCTAGGAAGAAACCACAACTCGTAAGACCTTGAAAATTTTATGTGATAACATTTGGCTCCAGAGGGGATGGCATGCTCCCTGCGGGTTGCCAAGAATGCACAACTCTAGTACCTTGCTTTGGGTTATGGAGTCTCCTATTAAAAACAACATAAACATAAAACATAGATGGTATTTAAAATGGTGGGATGATGATTGCGGCTTCAAAAAAATTTTTTTTTAGGAAGTGCCCATTCATAGGGCTACCAAAAACTTCGTCTCCCTCCAAATTATGTAACCTGTAAGTATTATTTGGGAACTTCTCAGATATTTTGAAGGGGCTGATCCAAAGGGCTTCAAATTTTCCATGATTTCCATTGTCCTGTCTGGGTGCATCCCATTTGAGTACTGGATCTCCTAGCTGGAAATTATCCTTACTGCTCTTCCTGTCAAAGTCCTGCTTGATTTTCTGCTAATGGTCATGCGCTTTGCCAATTGCTTGCTCTCTTGCCTGCTGCACTTCTACCAACTGATGAATTCTTCTGATCATGTCATCAGGCTCTCCATGGTAGTATTGGAAGAATTTCTCCACAGGTAGTACAAGCTGAGACAAAAAAACTACTTCAGTCCCATATACAAGTTGGAAAGGAGAGATGCCCAGGGACCTCTTTGTTGTCACTCTATCAGCCCACAGAGAAAATTTGAGCTTTGAGTCCCATTCTTTCTTGTTGTCCTCTAACAAACTTTTGATGATCCTTATCAGGCTCTTGTTGGAGGATTCTTCTAATCCATTGACTTGGGGATAGTAGGGGGTAGAGTGAATCAATGAAATTATGAACTACTCATAAAACTTGATCAACAGTTCAACTTTGAAGGATGCAACATTATTGGTGATGATTCTGTTTGGACAACCAAACCTTGCCATAATATCTTCAAGGAAACCAATGATCACTTTTTGAGAGACACTCCTTGTGGGGATAGCTTCTATCCATTTGGTGAAATAATTTGTTGCAGTTAGGATCCACTTATGTTGACTGCTTGAAGGAGGATGAATCTCCTTGATGAAATCCAGGACCCACCACTGAAAGGGTCCTGAAGCTAACATAGGCTTCAATGGCACAGAATTGAGCTGCTGCTTCTGAGAGATTTTTTGACATTTGATACAGGCCCTGATTTTTGCACAAACATCAGTGAATAGAGTAGGCCAGTAGTACCTAGCCCATTTTGTAGGCTGTGGTTTTCCAGAAATGATGTCCCCCACACAGGCTATCATGGAAATAAAATATATATTTTTTGGGCCTCCTGAGGGTCTAAACATTTTAAGAGCACTCCTAGAGGGTCCTTACGATACAAAAATTGGTCAATAAGGAAATATCTGATTACTTTGAGATTTAAAGCTCTTGCCTTGCTCCTTCCCATACCATCAGGGGGTCTTAAATCCCTCAGAAAAAATACAATATCTTTGTACCAAACACATTCTGCCAAATGAGGGTTGTCCTGAGGAATTTTATCAGACGTTTCAGCCTACTGGTTTTCTGAGCAAGTGTTGATGAAGTTAACCCCTAGGTATTTACAATTAGATTCATCCAACAACTTGGATAAACCTTGGCCTTTAACTAGTTTGGTGGCTTTTATTTCCAGTTCAAATTCAAGGATTTTGGCAATCCACTTGCTCCTTCTCTTGTCTATGTCAGGCTGAATGAGAATGTCCTTCACATAAGCTAAAGGAACATATGCAATGATTTTCGAATGCAAAACATAAACTGTAAAAGATTTGAGAGATTTCACCAAGGCATAGGCCTACTTCTCCATGATGTCATACCTGATCTCTACATCCCTCATTGCTTTGCTAAAAAAGGAAATAGGCTG
This sequence comes from Picea mariana, assembly GCA_032191745.1. NCBI lineage: Eukaryota > Viridiplantae > Streptophyta > Pinopsida > Pinales > Pinaceae > Picea > Picea mariana. The sequence goes on along the minus strand of JASDQU010502749.1, from coordinate 67,152 downwards.
CTGAAGCCTTGCATCATTCTTTTGTAGTAAAACAATGGCTACTATCTCAAAATCTTTGGAATAATCAGGACTGATTAGCACAGGTGCTTCGGTCAGTGCCCTTTTGATTTGGGTGAAGGATTCTCTGGACTTAGTAGTCCATTTTACTTCTTTCCCCTTCTTGAACATAGCTGTGATATGCTTCACCAATTCGACAAAATTTGAAACAAACCTTCTCAAAAAATTGATTTTTCCCAGGAAAGACTGAACTTCTTTCTTGGATCTCAGAAGTGATAGGGTTTAGATGGCTTCTAACCTACTTGGATAAATTCTGACTCCCTCAGCTGATACTATGTGCCCCATTAATTTTCCCTCTTCCACAGAAAATAAATACTTTTAGGATTGAGGGAGAGACCAAACCTTATGCATTTAAGGAAAACCTTTCTTAGATGAAAACATTGTTCTTTATCTAATCTAGAGAAAACTGTAATGTCATCCAGATAGATGATCACAAATTTATCTCTTTCTCCAATGAAGGCTATGTCCATGGCTCGCTGAAAGGTTGCTCCTGCATTCATCAATCCAAAAGGCATTTTGGCATACATGAATGTGCCCCAAGGAGTGGTGAAGGATGTCTTTTCTCTATCTTCAGGCAGGACTGAGATTTGATTGTAGCCAGAAAATCCATCAATCATGGAGATCCTGGATATGCCTTTCACCCTTTGCAATATGTGTTCCATCTTTGGCAATGGGTAATTTTCCTTCTTGGAGCTTCTATTCAGGTTCCTCAAATCAACACACAGTCTGATTTATCCATTCTTCTTCTTTACTGGGACCAATTTGGCCACCCATTCAGAATATCTCAAAGGGACAATGATTTGGGCATCCAGTATCTTCTTCACCTCCCTTTCCATAGTAGGCAGCAACATAGGATTTATTGGTCTCAATTTCTGCCTAAATGGTTTGGCCTCCTCTCTCAATGGGATCTTATGCTCCATGACACCTATGTCGTATGTCCTGAGGTCTTCATAGGTCCAGGGAAACACATCAGCAAATTCCTTTAATAACTCAACATTCTTGTCCCTTTGATCCCTTGACAGGATGCTTGACATCTTTATGAATTTCAGATCCTTCTCTGTGCCAATATTTCACTGAGCTACATTGACACCCTTAGTTGGGCCTTTAAATTTTACTGCCACATCATTCCCATTGAACAATGTTTCTAAAGGAACTAGTCCCTTTGGAATGCGGTTTCTAGGTAGCTGAAAAATATGGTGATTAAAAATTTTATTCAAAAATACTTCAGGGGGAGGGTCACCTTCGGAATCATGATCTTGATCAATGTGTAACGTAGAGAAATCATCAATAGACTCAAGAAATTTTTGGATTTCAGGATCATCCTCGAACACCTGCTAATGCTTGATATTATCATGTACAGAGGGCCTATATCTAATCTCAACATCATACCTGATCTTAGGTTGTAGTGGGATCTTGAACTGGCTCGTCGAGACGTCCAAAGAATCAACCATAGTATTTTCCTCTCTTGGAATAAATGAAATATTGAATCCTGAGGAGAAATTGTCAATTAGGTCCCACACCTCATTCATGTAAGTCTTTAGCCTAGGGTGCTTGGCCTGATAAACATTTTTGACCTGATGAAAAATTAGTTCAACATCTCCAAACACTGATAGCTCTTCAATCCCCATGTCTTTTGCATCCCTTAAACCCAAAACAAGAGCCTCATACTCTTCCACATTGTTGGTAACTTCAAATTCTAGTTTATAGGAAAAAGGTATGACTTCTTAACAAGGTGACATAAAAACCACCCCGACACCAACACCTTCCCTAGAAGAGGCTCCGTCGAAGAACATTTTCCACACAAAAGTAGCTGGGAGAGGTATTTCATGAAAATAAATGGGTTGCTCTCTGATTTCAAGAGGAGCTTCAAGAGTATCAGTGAGTTGTAACAAACTAGATCCCAGATTAGTGTCGAGTGTAAATATAGGATGATTGGTGGGGTTTGCTTTGTCACTAATAATGTAGGCCAACTGAGCTTCTTTGTACAATCTCCTATTCTCCCCTCCAAACACTGGAATGTTAGCATATGTGAGGTCCATCTGCAAGGTTCCCCCAAGTCTTTTTATCCAAGATCTTGACAAGAGCATGCCAAACTTGGGGGGAACATCGACCACCACAATATCCATGACCACACTCTTCATGGGCAATTGAAACAAGGTCATGACCAGATCTTTGATGACCCCAAGACATTGCACTCTCCTTGAATCAAAAGAATACAAATCATGATAAGCCTTTGTGCTTTCTAATCCGAGTTCTTCCATGACAATTTTAGGCATGAGATTATGAGATGCCCCTGAGTCCATCAAACAATTATGCAACACCTTATCATGTATGTTCAGTGATGTATAGAAGGAAGGGGATGAATCATCTCTATCTTCTACCATAAGACCTAATATGACTGCTGGCTTTTCATCTTGGAGGTTTACTAAGTTTGTGGAATGGCAAGATGGCTCAGACTGCAACAACTTAGAGAGGGATTTTTTGAAATCTTCATGCTTGACTAGCTCTGAAAGGGTCATAGGGATTCTGATATTTTGAATTTTTTGCTCAAAGATGAAGGAGGGAAGGGACTTCAAAAATTCTCTCACTTCTGGGACAGGACCTTTGGCTACTGGTGAGGGATTCTGAGCTTCCTTTTCTTTATTGTTGTTAGTTGCATCTTTAGTAGGCTTCTCTGCTATAGAAGGCTGATCGGGGATGTCACACTTCCCTTCTTTATTCTTGGACCTGAGATTGTATTTATTGGGACTATTGTTGGCCTTCTCACCCTTATTTAGCTCATCTATTTGACTATTCATGAGGGATTCCTCATATGTAGATTGAATCAAATGGGGAAATGGGGAGGTGTCTCCAAGACAATGAATTTTAGGATCAAGCTCTTCTTCCTCCCTCTTTTCATCAGCAACAAGGTTATTTTGGAGAGGGTTTTGAATTTTTTTATCATCCCTATCTCTGTTTCTGGGATCTATTGGGAGTATTTTAGGGGCATTGTTTAGTCTCCTAAAGCTGGCTCTGTTATCATCATTTTCAGTATTCTTATAACCTTTCTTCCCTTCGAATTTCATCTTCTCCAATTCTGCAGACAAGGACTTCACTATCTTGGTTAATTCATCTACTAGAGGGTGAGTTGCAGAAGAAACAGAGGTTGAGGCTTTAGATCTTCCCCTTCCTCTGTCTCTGTCATATTTATTTCTAAGTCTGTCAACCACCAATACATTGGATTCTACTTCTAGGGATACCTCTTGCATATGAGCCAAGGAAGTATCTCTTCTTTCTCTCAACATGAGGCAGAAATCAGGATCAAAAGTACTAGCATAAGTAATTTTGGCAGAGGCTTCTGTAGGCTTTATCTCAGCAGGAATCTTACCATACATTTTATTGAATCTTTTGGAGAAGTCAAAGACAGATTCTCCCTCCTTTCTCTTCAAGGACCCAAACTCTGTGATATAGTACATAAAGTCTTTTTTATCCCTCCACTACCTTAAGAAAGCATCATCTAAAGTCTCAATACTAGCAATGGACCCAGGGGTCAATCCCCTAAACCATTTTCTAACCTCACCATCCAGGATTTGGACAAAGACTCTCATCCAGACATCCTCATTTTCAATATTTAGGTTATCTGCATAACTGTAGAAGGAAACAAGGTGATCTTCAGAAGTTATGTCTTCCTCTTCTTTGAATTTGGGCATATACTTTAGGTAATATCCAGCAGGGAGAGGATTCATTAGATGAGGCAAGACTAGAGGGGCATATCTAGCAGCCACTATGGCATCCATTCTGTTTCTAGGGGGATTGACACCTGCCATAGGGATGATAGGTAGAGGAGAACTATGAGGGGAAGGGGTTCAGACAGGTGAGACTGGAATTGAGCTCCCAAGAGGAAAAGGAAACAACAGAGGATTTGGAGAAAAGGCTACAAGGCTAAAGGGAATAGAGGTCTCCCTCTCTGTGGTAGCAACAATAGTAAAAGGAGGAGGGGTGGTAAATCCCGGGGTAGGAAACTCTTATGAGGTCTTGGATATGAACCACAAGATAAATTTAGGGGAGAGAGGAGTGACAAGGCTTTCTCCCTCCAATCCTATACCAGGAGTAGAAAACTCAACATGAACACTCCCAAAATTTAAAATTTGGGAAACTCCAATAGAAGGTGTAACAGTAGGATGAAATGCATAAATTGGAGTTCCTATAGGAGGAAAATGAAAATCATCAGAAATAAATGGTTCAACAGTAGAAGTATCTTCTCGGAGGGCCTTTCCCTTTCTGATAATTTTCTCTGGGTCAGCTTCAGATGTTGCTAAAGGCAGGTGTGGAGTAGACCTCGTGTGTTTGCTTCTAGAAGCCACAACTGAAATACTGGAGTCACCAATAGATTTGTATCAATGGAGTCACCACAGTGGAGTCTCCAGGTGCACAGTTGCAATATTTAATATACTAAGTTCTGATGCACCTTCAGAACCAACAACGCTTTGTCATTCAATCCCAGGGAAAATCTTCAATTTCGTCCCCGACAACGGTGCTAGAAATGTTAGCACCAGAAGTCGCTCTTCAAATTGCAGGAAAGGCAAGCCCGATACCCATCAAATTTTAATGTCACACGTTGGTTATAAAAAAGGTCAAATGAACGCAATCTTAAGAAAATATGGTCTTAACTTAGGAAACTGGATTGATATGCACAAGTAAGTGAGGTCTTGGTTTAACTCCAGTTAATAGGTTGTAGTAAAAGTGAGTTGGAGGAAGAATTTGGTGAGAAAAATATAGAGTTCTACAACAAACATCAGATCTTTTAGCAGCCCAAAGAGGAAAAACTTAAACACAAGAACTTCTTGAATTCAAATTACAAAGAAAATGAAAGAAATCATAACGGTGTTACGATCAAACATTCATCATAACACAGTCACAACAATTCATGTGAATCAGTCAATCATGAACTCTTTCAGTATCAGAGGCAAACAAGATGGAGCAAGAAATATGGCCATGATCAAACAAGAAGTCTCAAGTATAGATACATAACCAGAAGCCAGAGGCTTTACTAAAACTTTACAATACATGATCTTTTCTCTACCATTGACCCTAACAAAATATAAAAACTGAGTATTTATATTAAAAGAAACTTACTCCCTTTAGAAACACACTTTGTTTATTTCACTCAAAACTTGGCATCTACATCTTCTTCTATTAGGCTGCACTTGTATTCTTCTGTTAGAAACAAGATTAGATTGGTATGGGCTTCACTAGAAAATCCATGACAGGGAACTTTTGGCTGAAAGTCTTCCCTCCACGACCAGACTTCCCATTCTTTCCATTTATGTGGTGAAACGAGGTTTCAACTACCTTTCCAATTTTCATTAACTACTTTTATTGGGATCAGGACGAGGCCTGACACCCATGAATTTTCTAGGTGAGCTTACAATTCCTTCGAGTCAATTCTGGCACCTTGAGGACACACAAATCCTTTTATGTGACTAACTCAGGCTCTTTGATATTTTGCGCAAGTTCCTCTCCTTTTCCCCACATGACCTCGGGCTATGACCTTGTGCTTATCCCATCTGAAATCTCAGGATTTCGCATTTCGGGAGTTTTCACTCCCCTTGATTTCAAATATCCTGATGCTCGTTCCCACGAAAATGGCCCATCTGGATCAACGATTGGATTTACCTCAAATCCAGCAACAAAGATCATCTCCTTGAACAACTTCAACCGCCCGCTGCTTGATAGGCACCTTATTTTCTTTATGGCCCTGTTTTCCATATGACCATGGGCTGTGATCGTGGGCCCAACTCTCAGGTGCGTCACGATTTTTCATTTCGCGAGCTCACGTCGTGCTCCATGCTCAAATCTCCGAATCCCAAAATCGTGATCCCTCGGATCGGATGACATGCATCCATTTGCACAAGACGACCTAGAACAAATTGACATTTTGGGGCTAGGGATGTTGACACTTCTCACTTCCACCTTCTCGAAATGAATTTCTCTGCGGCTCGGATCTGACGCAACATGCCCTGCTGGAATAGACGACTCAGATTATTTCGTGACTTCGCGTTTCACGAGTCCTCATGACTCGACCCTTTGACTGCTCCATTCTGCGAGTTAGTGAAATTTTGATCATGCACCACGCGTCAGCCCCTCTACCAACGGCTAGGATCGACCCCGCGATTTCAGACCTTTGTTTGATGCTAAACCTGGTGCAACTATATAATCCTGATCACCCAATGACCATCGATCCACTCCACCCAATGGATATCCACCATTGAATGTTGATCTTGCTCACTCGCTTGATCTGATTTCATATCAGATCGCTCTAAGTGTTGCGCTTAGTGCTCACGACTGTGGCTTGCAAACAATTACTTGGATGACTGGCTGAGGGCTTGGGAAAACAAAAGGATCAGTGATAGAGGCAAAGAGAGAAATGCTTGACCTTAGGGAAAACAAAAAGGATTATGGATGATACTTCTCAGGAAAGATGCTAAGGAGAAACATGTCTATCAAACGGATGGAGGTAAATAGAAGAAAAACTACAAGTCGAGAGGAAAAAATTACAATTGGGTTTTCCAAGGGAGGAAAGACAGAAACAATTACAGTCCTAGGTAGAAACCACAACTCGTAAGACCTTGAAAATTTTATGTGCTAACATGAATAACCTACAAACCACATCCTCATGTTGTACACTCTTCTGGTGAATATCTAACATAAATTGTTTAATGTGATCATATGTGGGCTCATTGGAATTTGGGTCATATTTCAGAAGAAAATTTTGAGGACTTCTAGGTAAGGGATGTTGTATTCTAGGTACAACAACCATGTCTTGGTCAAGCCATGGTGTATCAGGGTTATGCCCTTGATTATTTTCCATTTGTGTTGAAACTTGCAAGTTATCTGATTATGTTGATGAGGAACCTTCTTTGTTAAAAGAGGAAGGGGATGAGCTTGGCGATGATGGTGGTGGAACATATCCCTTTAATCCTAGAATAAGATGATTTAAAGGAGGCGAGGAAGGTTCACCAATAACTAAATCAAGTTCGTTTTCAGTGGAGGCAATTCTCCCTGTCAAAATATCATGTAGTCTATGGTTTGGTGTACTGATCAAAAGTGAGTTTTCCTGTTGAGGAGTAGGGGCAAGAAAATCAAGAGGTTTAGTCAATTGATCTCCCAGATCCCTGATTCTTGCTACCATGGATTGAGTTCTTATTAGTGATTTATGAGATATTTGGAGTATTTCCTGCAATTGTTGCCTTTGTGAGGATTGTGTGGAAGGCTCAACAAGGGTGGATGGAACTTGGGGTTTTGTTGAAGTAATAGGCTCGGTTTATGATGTAGTAGCTGCGTCAGATCTAACATAAGGGTCTGAGAAACTATGGGTAATGATTGGAGAGCGGCTCTTTGGAGGATTTTTTTGACCTCCCTGTGCCATCAATGTATAAACGACCCTCCTTCTAGCGCCATTTGTTGTCAGGAAATAATGACCTATGTGCCGACAAGAGGAGACAATCCAGACCGAGGTTCTTTAATAACCCAAACCGTTTGGGATAGCTGCCCCCGATGGGTTTAGTGGCTTTATTAGATGAGTAATCTCCTTCTCTTTCAATAGATGAAATGGTTAACACCTTCCCAGGTAACCTAATGTATATATTTACAGTTGGATTAGTAGGTCTAATTAATTATGTATATTTACAAAATTTACAAGTGTTATCACTATACAAATATACATTAAAGGAATAATCATAGGACAAAGAGTCTAATTGATGGAATGCAAATATTTTATGAATATAAACATCAGAATAACTATTGGATGATGAGAATAAATTTCAAAAGGAAAAGAATAGATGCCACAGTTAATCTATCAACTAATTCGTCTAATATATCTATCTATTTATATTCATTGGCCAAAATTAATATGACTGTTTAACTTGATATAAATTGATGATTCATTCCACACAAAAATAGAGAAATATTTTATGTATAAAATGATTAATTAACTAGTGAGGCACAACAAGTAAAATAGTCTAATAACAAATTCTAAATGAAAACACCATAATGACTCGTAATTAATAAAATAAATTTCATTAATTAAAGAAAACCCCATAAGACACCTTTCCAATGAAAGATCACGTCTCTTCATGGAAGGGAACCCCTGCGTGGGTAAGGCCCTCATTCTTATTGTATCTCATCATCTCATATTCATATACATTATTATTTAAGATATTATCCTTTATGGATTGTAACCTCTTGTCCTACCTACATTGGATATTTACCCGGTGAACCGGCTTGGTTCACCACAGTGGTATAAGATCTCCGTCTCGATCCAAATTTTGGGCACAAATAGGGTTTCTCTAAAACCATGTCTTTGACCTCATATTTTCCATTGGCCATTTATAAATCAAATATTCCACACATTTAAGCCAAAGTAAAAAAGTCACTTTGCACAAAATCAAAAAAAAAAGAGGAGAAAAAAAAACAAAAGAAAAGAAAAAAAAGAAAAGTTTTTTCTTAAGGGGCACGTGAAGAAGTATAAGTGCACACCAAGAAGTTTGAAAGAAATATTCCAAATTTGGTATTAGTTAAGTTATTTGTCATTTAAAAAGTGAGAAAAAGTAATTTAAAAGAAAAAGTTTCAAAGAAGAGGAAAAGTGAATATTTTATTTTACCTTTGGAGATTTACCATCCCATTGTTTTGGAAAACCATTGGCCCATGGTATTCCATATCATATATAAAAAATATATGTGTATATTTTCCTCTAAATAAATATTTCACAAAACTTAGGGTCACGTGTTTCTTGATCCCTAACGGCCACTAACAAATAGTCAAGAGTATAAAAGAGATTTATATGATACTTTTTATAAAGTATAAAAAGGATTATAAAAATTGGAGTGAAAAGATAATGAGATTTATAAGATACTTTTTATAAAGTATAAAAAGGATTACAAAAATTGGAGTGAAAATATATATAAGAAGGAAGGAGTATAACTAAAAGAGTTATTTTGGAAAGTGTGAAGGTAATATTAAATTATTTTTCATTAATTACCAAGGATTAAATTTCTCTATTATTGATTCGCCCCCCCTCTCAGTAATCCAACAATTGGTATCAGAGTGAGGTTCCTTCAGGAAACAATTTAACCACTGGAAGG